>CM060106.1:17673428-17680928 GCA_030522415.1 Channallabes apus
ATAGTCACTACCAAAGGTTCAGGTTAATTATCCTAAAACAAAGATCAAATTCAGGTTGTCCAAGAACTCCTAAAAACCAAAATGATGCCATCATCAACCCCAGCTGGAGGATGAACCCTCTTACCTGTATGGTCCTACTAAGACATACTTGGGTGGTTTACTGCTTAATTCACACAAACATTCAGACTACTAACTTTCAGTTTGAAAATCACTTTATGAGAGAGTCCTCACAAAACACGGTCCATATAAACCATCTCACATCCAAGCGAACATACACATACACTCAGATCTTATACTGACCTACACTTTGAAAATCACTTTGTGAAAGAGTCCTCACAAAACACGGTCCATATAAACCATCTCACATCCAGGTGAACATACACATACACTCAGATCTTATACTGACCTACACTTTGAAAATCACTTAGTGAAAGAGTCCTCACAAAACACGGTCCATATAAACCATCTCACATCCAGGTGAACATACACATACACTCAGATCTTATACTGACCTACACTTTGAAAATCACTTCGTGAGAGACTACTTAGAATACACTGTCTATATAAACCATATCATATCTAAGGGAGTACAGACACACACAATGCCTACATCACATCTTTTTGAAATTAACACTTTGCCACATGCATTGTAATGAAGGGCTACATTCATTTACCTTTTCCTTCTGGACTTGTCAAACTCTGGTTGCCTTCATCCATTTTAGTCTGGCTGCTCTAAGCCATCATCTGTAACAAATACATCATGGAGGAAATAAATGAATATGCGTCTGCTAAAAATGTACAAATTGAACAATCTTACTTCTCACAAAGAGCACAAGAAGAAAACTTTATTTTGAATGTCACTAGGTGATTATGTAAGGCAAACAGATCAAATACAAGTTGTCCAAATATTCTTAAAGACCACAGCAGTGCCATATCATATCAAGTCCCTTACCTGTATGGTCCTAACACATTTGGGTTATTTACTGCTTAATTCACAAACATTCAGACCTGGCCGTCACTTTGAAAAGCATTTCATGGAAGATTACTTACAAAACACTGCTCATATAAACCATATTGCATTCAGGTTAAAACATACACAGATTTTACACCGAGCTACAATTCGAAATTCACTTAAATGAGTGGGTGCTTACAAAACACTGTCCATATAAACAATCAGATCTAAGTGACGCACACAAAGCCTATGTCACATGTTGGTGGACTTTAAAACTTTGCCACACAGAATGTAATGAACGGCTACATTTCATTTACCTTTTCAGGCTTGCTGAGTGGATCAAGCACTGGACTTGTCAAACTCTGGTTGCCCTCTAGCTATCTCCGCCTGGTTGCCCTCTAGCCGTCTCCACCTGGTTGGTTTTAGCCACAAACTGTAGTAGATGCAGCATGGACAAACAAGATACATTAATAACCACTGGGAAAGAACCATTAAAGAGAATATTTGAGGTTTAAATAAATAGAACAATCCTACTTCAACAAAAACCTTGCTGTAAACCCCACTGGCTGATTTTGCAAGGTATAGAATGTAAGATATCAATGATAATCTCTCTTTGATTATTCAAATTCCATAGCTGGGGAAGGAGAATTTCATGATGACAGCCTAATCGAAAATTCGATACGTTTGTGGTGGCATCAGTAACAGAGTTAAACCTAGAGCTTGCTGTGAGGGTTACAGTGCTAACCACTGCTCCACCATGCTGCCCCCATTCACTATATGTAATTAAACACTTCAGTTTTGCTATGTCCCCAATGCACCTATGGGGGAGCGAAATCCAGTGTTTTCTTGTGCAAGTCCCAAGTTTGGATAAATGAGTGTTGTGTCAGGAAGGGCATCCGACATAAAACATTTGCCAAGTCAATGAAGCAAATCACAAATATAATTCCCATGCCGGATCAGTCGTGGCCCGGGTTAACAACGACCGCCACTGGTGCTGTTGTCCAGGGTGCCGGTGGAAATTGGGCTACTGTTGGTCGAAGAAGGAGAGGAGGAAGGCGTGTTCGAAAGCAGAGAGAGAAGAGGAAAGGCAAGAGTTTAGGAGTGAAAGTAAGGACCTTGAATGTTGGGACCATGACAGGGAAGGGAAGAGAGTTGGTGGATATACTGTGTGTCCAGGAGACCAGGTGGAAAGGTAGCAAAGCTAGAAGCTTAGGATCAGGGTTCAAATTGTTTTACCATGGTGTGGATAGGAAAAGAAATGGAGTAGGAGTTATCCTGAAAGAGGAGATTGTAAGGAATGTTCTAGAGGTGAATAGAGTATCAGATAGGGTGATGAGTCTGAAGCTGGAACTTGAAGGGATAATGTTCAATGTTGTTAGTGGTTATGCTCCACAGGTAGGATGTGTGTTAGAAGAGAAGGAGAAATTCTAGAGTGAGTTAGATGAAGTGATGCAGAGCATCCCCAGAGGTGAGAGTGTGATTGGTGCAGACTTCAATGGACATGTTGGGTAAGGGAACAGATGGGAATGTGATGGGCAGGCTTGGTCTTCAGGACAGGAATGTAGAAGGACAGATGGTGGTGGACTTTGCAAAGAGGATGGAAATGGCAGTAGTAAATACTTTCTTCCAGAAGAGGCAGGAACATAGGGTGACATATAAGAGCGGAGGCAGAAGCACTCAGGTGGACTACATCTTGTGTCGACGTTGTAATCTGAAAGAGATCAGTGACTGCAAAGTGTTGGTAGGGGAGAGTGTAGCCAGACAACACAGAATGGTGGTGTGTAAAATAACCCTGGTGGTGAGGAAGGTGAAGAGGACAAAGGCAGAGCAGAGGACAAAGTGGTGGAAGCTGAGAAAGGAAGAATGTTGTGTAGTCTTCAGGGAGGAGTTGAGACAGGCTATGGGTGGTCAGGAGGTGCTTTCAGTTGACTGGACAACTACAGCCAATGTGATCAGGGAGACAGGTAGGAGGGTACTTGGTGTATCATCAGGTAAGGGAAAAGTGGACAAGGAGACTTGGTGGTGGAATGAGGAAGTCCAGGAGTGTATACAGGGAAAGAGGCTAGCTAAGAAGAAGTGGAACACTGAGAGGACTGAAGAGAGTAAACAGGAGTACAGGGAGATGCAGCATAAGGTGAAGGAGGACTTGTATGCTAGGCTGGACAGTAAGGAGGGAGAGGTGGATCTGTACAGGTTGGGCGAGGCAGAGAGATAGAGATGGGAAGGATGTGCAGCAGGTTGGAGTGATTAAAGATAGAGATGGAAATGTACTGACAGATGCCAGGAGGGTGATGGGAAGATGGAAGGAGTACTTTGAGAAGTTGATGAATGAGGAAAAGGAAAGAGAACAAAAGAGTAGAAGAGGTGACTGTTGTGGAGCAGGAAGTAGCAAATGTTAGTAAAAATGAGGTGAGTAGGGTGTTGAAGAGGATGAAGAGTGGAAAGGCTGTTGGTCCTGATGACATACCTGTGGAGGTATGGAAGTGCTTAGGAGAGGTGGCAGTAGAGTTTCTGACTAGTTTGTTTAACGAGATCTTGTACAGTGAGAGGACTCCAGAGGAATGGAGGAGAAGTGCATTGGTGCTGATTTTTTAAAAACAAGGGGAGATGTGCAAAGCTGTTGCAATTACAAAAGTTATAAAGCTAAATGAGCCATACAATGAAGCTGTGGGAAAGAGTAGTGGAAGCTAGGTTAAGGGCAGAGGTGAGCATTTCTGAGCAGCAATATGGTTTATGCCTAGAAAGTGTAGTGCAGTATTTGCTTTGAGGATGCTGGTGGAGAAGTACAGAGAAGGTAATAAAGAGTTGCATTGTGTCTTTGTAGATTTAGAGAAAGCGTACGACAGGGTGCCGAGAGAGGAACTGTGGTGTTGTATGAGGAAGTCTGGAGTGGCGAAGAAGTATGTTAGAGTGGTGCAGGACATGTATGAGAGCGCTAAGACAGTGGTAAGATGTGCTGTAGGTGTGACAAAAGAGTTCAAGATGGAGGTGGGTCTGCATCAAGAATCGGCTCTAAGACCCTTTTTGTTTGCTCTGGTGATGGACAGGATGACAGATGAGGTTAGACAGGAGTCTCCATGGACTATGATGTTTGCAGATGACATTGTGCTTTGTAGCGAGAGCAGGGAACAGGTGGAGGAAAATTTGGAGAGGTGGAGGTACGCTCTGGAAAGTAGAGGAATGAAGGTTAGCCGCAGCAAGACGGAATACATGTGTGTGAATGAGAGGAACGGTGAAGCTACAGTGAGCAGAGGTAAAGAAGGTGCAGGATTTTAAGTACTTAGGGTCAACGGTCCAGAGCAACGGAGAGTGTGGAAAGGAGGTGAAGTGGCACGTACAGGCAGGTTGGAATGGGTGGAGAAAAGTTTCATGTATGTTGTGCGATAAAAGAGTATCAGCGAGAATGAAAGGAAAGGTGTACAGGACAGTGGTGAGACCAGCGATGCTCTACGGCTTAGAGACAGTGGCACTGAAGAAAAGACAGGAGGCAGAGCTAGAGGTAGCAGAGCTGAAGATGTTGAGGTTCTCTTTGGGAGTGACAATGATGGATAGGATCAAGAATGAATTCAGAGGGACAACACATGTGAGATGTTTTGGAGATAAAGTCAGAGAGGCCAGATTGAGGTGGTTTGGACATGTTCAGAGGAGAGATTGTGAATATATCGGTAGAAGGATGCTGAGGTTGGAACTGCCAGGCAGGAGGTCTAGAGGAAGACCAAAGAGGAGATTTATGGATGCAGTGAGAGAGGAAATTCGCTGTGGCGACCCCTGAAAGGGAACAGCCGAAAGAAAAAGAAGTTTTGCCATGTACCTATGGTCGTGCAACAGTATTTTTCCATTTTACCTTAAAGCTTCTGAGAGGACCAGCTGATGTAGCTTCAGACCTTTTTTGCCACCGACTTGTAGAAGGCTCTGATGTAGACAACACACCATGCTGCTCCTCCGTCGACCTTTCTTCAGATTCCTTATGATTTTAAAAACAGACAATTGGCAACATATCCAGTTAATAATATTCCATGTGCTATGTATTTTAATAAATTAATGTCTAACATACATTAATGTGATAAAAAGCATGTTAAAACAAAAGCTACAATGACAATATACATTGTTCACTTAAATTAAAGTGTGCATGGTTAGACCATAACCCCTCTAAGGACAACCAGTTTCATAAAAGGTTTTTACCACTTTCGATCTCCATGGCCAGTCTGAGTTGCCATAATTATAGGTGACCTCTTCTCCTGGACTTATGTCTTGTGTTGCAAACAAACACGAGCGTGGCTTGCCTTGCAGGGTGAAGTACGTCATCTTGGCATTGGGGTTTATATGGTTGTCATTCATTAGTCTTCCAAATGACCCATCCTCTTTGGCCGCATCCACACTACCAAAGCAAAAGGAGCACTTCATAAAAATCATTTATACTTAATTTATATTATGCCAATTTAAATTTGCTTAACATTTTAATACTTTGTTATTCAAGTTCACAAAACTATATCTTTTAGTTAAATCACATCATCTGACACTATACTGTACATTTATACCTTCATTCCAGAGTCTAAGATCCTTCATTCAACAATATTTGTGTTGACTAAACCAAAAGCAATGTCACTTTAATGACAAAGTGAATTGTAATGACTTCAGTGATATGACAGTACATTAGTCCATCTCTCATTGTTAGTTTATTGTTATTCATAAAAAACAACAATTACTAAAAGATCTCAGCCAGACCTAGACTTAAATAAACATATGCGCCTCTACTGTAACTCTACAGTGCAGTTGGTGATACTTTTATTGTTTTGTTGATGGATATTTTAATGTAAAATAAAACTACAGTGCTATTGACCACTTTAATTATTAGTACTTACAGTAGCCACAGGTGGACATAAACATGCATAAACATACAAGATGAAACCCTGGACTGTCAGTTAGTGTATCTGTCCTCCTGTCTGTCAGCATGAAGCTCTGGCTGAGTTTAAATGTCCCCCCCTGAGCTCGAGCTCTCTCTCTCTCTCTCTCTCTCCACACTGACTACCTACCTAAGGCCGGTTAGTGAGCGGGTCTGCACGGCTGTGAGAGCCTCCTCACCTTGCTGTGTGTATGACTGGGGCAGCAGGACCTGTCACTCATCACTCTATTAACAACACTACAGTCAGGCTGCAGCCGCGCTTCTGTTTATGGGGAACTTTAGCTTGTTTACATCAGCAATAAACACCGGGAGGCGGAGGGTCACGTGCTTATTATATATATATATATAATAATTATAAATATAAATATATATAATTAAGAGGCATTTTTGTTAGGTATGAAAAAGCAGAGCACAACACGTTAACTACAGCTGATATTTAGTGCATGAAGAGAGTGAATGTTTAATGATCTTCATCATGCTGAGTCTCCTCCTCCTCCTCTTCCTCCTCCAGTCTACACCGGGCCTGCAGCTACTGTAGCTCTCCTAACTGCATTAAACTACTCAGTTCTAATTAGCTGCATCGTGCTCGCACTAGTTACTAAGTCATGTAATACAAGCAGAAAATAAAAAAAACATCTGCATAGGGCTGCAACTAACGATTATTTTGATAATCGATTAGTTGGACGATTTCTTTTTCGATTAATCGATTAATCGGATAAAAAGTGACCGCTTTAATTTGCTGTTTTGCTTAACAATATAAAACCATAAATCAGGGTATTATTTATGTATAAAAGTAAACTTTAAAAAATGCAATAGCCACATAGAGTATAATGATCTTTAATTTTGACATTTAAACCTTATGTAGTTTATGTAAATCAAAATTCTTTTTTAACAATAATTGCAGATGGCAAGTTAACAGTGTTGATATGGTGTATGTGTGTGTGTTTACATATATATATATATATATATATATACACACACACACACATACATACACACACACAGTAGTTTAAAAAATACACTGACATATTCAGTTGTTAAGAATGACCTCAATTTTAAATTCTCTTAAATTAATTAAACTTAATAAGAAGAATAATAGACTTCTAGATTATTATGATATTATTTTTAATGAAAGTGTCTCTTGCTACATCCTTGTCACGGTTTATACATTATTTCGATCCTCTCGGGTATTTTATCCTTTTTTGTTGTTGTCTCAACAAATAAAAAAAAATATTTTTTAATATATATAGACCATTTTGCTATACTAGACGTTCTCGTAATACGGCGACGTGGGGAGAGAAACAAATCGCCGCTACTGGGTTCACTCTGTTTATTTTGCCCTTTTTCCCGCATTTCCCTCTGTATAGCGTGTAGGATGATGGGATATATCCGGTCGTCCGAGGTGTAAACTGAACGTGAAGAAAACGCACTAGAAGTGTTTTCCTTCCGTTCGTTGGGATTTGAACACCAAGAAAAAGCTGCATGCAACGTTCTTTTTTTTTTTTTTTTACCCCGTATAACCGCGCAGCCGGACAAACGCACGTCACCAAACCCCATGTGAACTCTCTCACTGACTCCTTTTTTTTAGTCGTGGCCAATTCCTCCCCGTCGCTAGGGGCTCCCACATGTGTAGAAAACCCTCCGC
>CM060106.1:17683428-17963428 GCA_030522415.1 Channallabes apus
TCTCTCCCTCTGTAACTGCTCTCTCTCCCTCTGTAACTGGTCTCTCTCTGTAGTCGGGTTGTTATTACAGGTCTGTAACTGGTCTCTCTCTGTAGTCGGGTTGTTATTACAGGTCTGTAACTGGTCTCTCTCTGTAGTCGGGTTGTTATTACAGGTCTGTAACTGGTTTCTCTCTGTAGTCTGGTTGTTGTTACAGGTTTTTTTTTCTGTATTCAGCATGACGTAATTGATCCACAATACTGTGACGACAATCAGCAGGAAACACAGCAGCACCAGAGACACTGCAATCAGTTTGGACCATCTGCTCCATGCAGTGTCTCCTCCTAATGGTTTGTGGACACAGAGACGTGTTTATTTTCCTTTCATTTTTATGTGTTTTGTATGTTTAACCGTAGTAAACTCACTGACCCTGAACACATGTACATGGTCATATCTGCAGTTATCTGTCATGTGTTCACATGGATATTAATATTCCACTAATAATCATAATAATGTCCAGGGCCCGGTTTCTCGAAAGCTTCTTATCTCTAAGTAGTTCTTAAGTCGTACCTTAACCTCTCTCTTAACTTAATGGCGCATTTCCCGAAACGTTCTTACGCTAAGTATCTCTTAGCTACGTCAGACGTTCGTAAGGTTGGTCT
Organism: Channallabes apus; assembly: GCA_030522415.1. Classification (NCBI taxonomy): domain Eukaryota; kingdom Metazoa; phylum Chordata; class Actinopteri; order Siluriformes; family Clariidae; genus Channallabes; species Channallabes apus. The sequence goes on from CM060106.1 coordinate 17,684,070, forward strand.
GGAGCAACCTTAACTCATACTTAGCGTAGTTTCAGCTCAAGACGCTAGTCGCCGCCACTGAGCAGCAGTCTTTATAAACCAGCGGTGTATGCAAACACATTATGGCACGTTATCAAAGTCGTATTAATGATGGAATATACTGTAGACCTGTTTAAGAATATTATTTTATTTGATATCAGAACTAATAGAGTGACTTTTAATTAGCCTATTTCATAATGTGACTAATGCATTAAAATTGCCAATCACAATTAATATTAAACAGCTGGCGAACAATTAGGCAGCGATACAGCGTGGTGTGTTAAACTGAAGACGGCGCGGTCCGTGGAGCCGTGTGAGTCATGTACATGTTTCCTTTAGACAAAAGTTCAGCCCTTTTCATATTTTCCCCGTGGTCGTTATTAAAAAATATATAAAATAAAAGTTTTGCCTTCCAGGGCAACAGATTATGGAGCTTCTTGAGCTGCTCAGACCTGCGCGTGCCAGACCAACGCGTCATACTTACTGTACTTACTGTACTGTACACTCCCCGTCCCGATGTCCAGCTGCTCGCTGCTTTTTGTTTAAAATATGTTTCATTGATCATTAGCCATTATCCATAACTTTATGGGTTTTTCTTTTGACACGTTTTATTTTTATGAAATTTGATTATGAGAAAATCACCATTGGAGTTTCAAACCCCGCATCCATTCATGTTTCTGGGTGATTGTAATGTTTAATACCCCTACAGTATTCACTTATGCGGTGTGACTCGGTGTGAGATGCGGTGTGTTATACCCCTATCTCACCTGCACGGGCTCGCGCTGTGGCTGTAGGCTTGATCATGATTCACCCCGAGTTTTTGCGCTGTGATTACGTTTCCATGTTTCCGCGTGAAAAATTCAACGTTTAATTTTTTGCTGGTCCTCGCGGAAGCTTGCAGACTTTGTAGAACTTCGCGGAACGTTAAAGGAACGTGGTGGGCAATCGCGGCAGCTCACGGAGATGAGTCAGGCCACACAGGTGAGAGAGGGGTATTAGACACCACACAGGTGAGAGAGGGGTATTAGGCACCACACAGGTGAGAGAGGGGTATTAGGCACCACACAGGTGAGAGAGGGGTATTAGGCACCGTGAGCCGCCTCGAGTGACCGGCGCCCGACGTCCGCGAAGATCTGCCAGGTCCGCGAGCTTCCACATGTTTATTTTTTTTGCGTGGTAAAATGGAAACGTAATAACAGCACCAAAACTCGCGCCGAATCATAATGAACCGCACTTACGGCCCCGCGTGTGAGATAGGGGTATTAAACCTCCACCCTGTCATCTCACCGTATTCATTCCATAAGTGCGCTATACAACCCCAACAACTGACACTTCACATTGTTTCTGAAGGTGGTGAAGAGTGTTATCAGCTGTTTGTCCATCAACTATGATTGTATACCCGGTTCGTTTCACGGCCATATGTTACATGAAAATATTATATATTATATTATTATATTAATTAATATTAATTTATATATTTGTCTATTATGGCATGTTATTGTTAAGTTAACCCATGTCGAAATAAACGCTATTAAAAGAATTTAGTGCAATGTTTAATTTGCATAGAAAGTGCCGTCTTTCTTAACACTGTCATGCAAAAGGAGTGAAAAATCGATTCCAGAGCCACCGATGTCCGCTAATTCAGGACCTTCACTGTAGACAGCGCCGCGTAACGTCGGACGTAAGAGGCAGCGACTTAAGAAGACTCCTAAGAGACAGTTCGAGAAATACACTTAGAAAAGTTATCACTTAACGTAAGATATATCTTAAGAGTCTTCTTAGCGCGCGAATAGTGTGCGTTATCGAGAAACCGGGCCCAGATCTAAATAAAACTACATCATGTTAACCACTTCAGTCAGAACATTCTGACCCGATCCAGCCGATCAGAATGAGTTTTTAACTGTAATGTGTGTGTGTGTGTGGGGGGGAGGGGGGTGCAAACCCTGATAATCCATTCAGTAAGTAAATATTATCTGTGTAAACACTTAATCTGATTGTTTCTCACTTGATGGAACGATATGAACAGTTGAACAGCAGAACACAATAAACAACATTTCTCAGACTTTTATTAATTTCACCAAATTATTATTCTCTGACAAACAACACTGTCCATGACAAACTAATTTGAAAACTGATATTATAACTTTATTTTAGAAGCATAAACTTCCATGTTTTGAGCAAAGGTACTTTTCATGTGTTGTGATGATTCAATCACATCGTTTCTTTCTTTCATGTGATCAGTGAAGATGTTTCATGTAACACAGCGGCTCTGAGTGGTTTAAATGTGTTCAATGTGTTTTTGGAGAACATTGAAGACAAAAACGGAAATTTACACTCTTATACTGTTGCTGCAGTTACTTTAGCAGTAATAAATGACACGTGTGCTTTACATCCTCAACGTTTTCTGTAAAACAGGACATTATGTGATTTGGATGTGTCTACATCGTGTTATATACGTAACAAAGCCATGTGGGATTCTGTAGTGTAAGCACTGTGCTGAAGCAACTTTACAAAACTTTGTGTACAAGAGACATGAGATTTGCAAGTGCTGTACAGTCATAACATAGCTGCAGACCCTATAAACAGGCTATTAACAAAAGTGTGGGTCTTAACATGCTTAAAAACTCAGGTTGGAATCTGCTGCCATTAGGATGCCTGAGAGTCGCGTGGCCCGAGGCCCTCAGGGGCCCCCACACGAGATTTTGCTGCATAGCTCATACACACTGGCACGTATGCACACGAAACTCGGTACACATTTAGAGCTCATTGACCTGAACAACTTTCGCATTGCATGTCCTGGGCTCAACTCAACAGGAAGTCAGTTATTTTGGATTGTTTGCCAAAACGCACCCGATGGATTTTGATTTACTCCTCCTAGGGAATTTATACAATCACCAAGAAACCGGGCCGATGTGATCTAAATACATTGAGGATGAAAGATTGAAGAGAGTTTTTTTTTTTTTTTTAATCTCAAATGGGTCAGCTGTGACGATGCCTTAAACTCATGCTGAAAAGTGATTAATAACTTTGTGTGTGGCCTTATATTGAGTGACATCACATTAAGTAACATCATAGTCTGATGCATATTTTCCAGCATCTGTGGCCTATTGTACACACATACACATCACAAATGTTATCACACACACACACAATTTACAGTGATACCATTTTTAATCCATGGAATTTTTATAAAAATAATGGTAATAATAATTGTAAAATAGCATCTTTAGAAATCATGGGTTGTGTATAGAGTGATTAAAAACAATACAACGCAGGTTATGGTAAGGAAACATTCAGTCTCTTCCATTGCAGGGATGAAAAAAAAAAAACAGTAACAATGTCTATTTAAGAATCTGTAGAAGCTCAGTGGTTCGTGCACAATCTCTTGTGGCCGCGCCTTTCTATGAATATGGTGTTTTTATGGGGGTGGGGCTAAGAAACACACATCTCGATTTATTAATCTGTGCGCTCAGTTTTAGTATTCAGAGCACACCGTGTACACAAACACACACACACAGATCACAAAGAGTGGCAATTGCCGAAAAAGCAGACCAAACGTTATCAGCACGTCACTCCTCTCCCAAAACAGCGCAGCAATTAGCATTTACTTACATCTGAATAGAGTCGTTTAAATAAATCAATTATAAATAATTCATAATATATACACTACCGTTCAAAAGTTTTAGAACACTTTCTAACTCCATGATGGTTCCTGATGTTTATTTCTTTCTACATTGTAAAGTTTTGCTGAAGGCGTCCAAAAACTGCATGAATCTCCTTTGAACAGTTGATATTGAGATGTGTCTGCTACTTCTGCTCTGTAAAGACTTCATAACGCCTCTAATCTGAGGTGCTGTTAATTGGTCATTTTTAAGGCTGATAACTCTAAATGAACTTCTCGTCTGCAGCAGAGGGAGGTTTTGGTCTCGTCCTCCTGGGACGGCCTTCATGAGAGCCAGTTTCATTATGGTGCTTGACGGATTTTGCAAATGCACTTGACGATACTGTTCTTGCAAGAACTATTACAGAAAGGCTGACCTCTGTGTCTTAAAATAACAACTAACTGTTGTTTTTGTTGTTGTTATGTAATTACCTAATTCCATACGTGTTATTTTATAGTTCTGAAATCGCCAGTATTATTGTAGAATGTAACTAATTATTTGTTTTAGATGAGACTGAAGCTGTGCAGCCTTATGATTGCAGATTTCAATGTAGCGGGAACATATCCAGTCTGGAGTGAGTGATTTATTATACTGGTAATCAGGGGACTTATAGCACAAAGGTTGGATTTAACCAAAACTGTAGGAAAAGGGTCCAGAGCACAATTTGATGGTTTCATCTTTCACCTCAACCTCTTGCTGTGTAACTTTAGAGAAACAGCTGAAAGGTTGCAAATTCCCTGGCTGTGGGTTATCCATTAGGACAGGTAGTGCAGAGGAACTCGTGCATTAATTAGTTCATTAGTATGGGGTAGGGTCTCCTATTGTGGCCAATACAGCATCAATTCGTCTTGGGGATGACAGATACAGTCCTGCACAGTGGCCATTTTTCTTACAGAATAGTGGACAGGTCACTGTGTGATGCTGGTGGAGGAAAATGTTTTCTGACTCGCACCTCCAAAACACCACAACGTGGCTCAATAATATTTAGATCTGGTGACTGTGCAGGCCATGGGAGATGTTTAACTTCACTTTCATGTTCATCAAACCACTCTGTCACCAGTCTTGCTGTGTGTATTGGTGCATTATCAGACTGATACATGGCACTGCCTTCAGGATACAATGTTTGAATCATTGGATGCACATGGTTCTCCAGAATGGTTTGGTAGTTCTTAAATGAAGTTAAATTAAGTGCATTTTATTTTAAAGCTTTAGCTGAGCAGTTTGGTGGTTGTAACAAATAACCAAAATCACAATGAACACTAGGACTTGCCTGTTGCTAGCTATCATTAGCTATGGAGCTCGGCTGTGACAGGATTCAGAAAAGTAACTTACACACAAGTTGTGTATGCAGGCAGAAAGAGTCATTATTTCAATAACTTGTGTTAGCTGCTTACGCACCAGGATTTGCAAGGAGTGTTCCAGGTGCTTCATGTCCATTCTCACCTCCTCACAGCCTTCTTGTCTCTGCACTTGCACGGATCAATTTACTCAATTATTTAAGTTTTTGTTGTTAAAAATAAAAAATATTGAGTTGGAATGAGTGATAATTGTAGTTCTTGAAACTAATCAGTATAATTACTCCATTACCAAATATTTTGATTAAAATGCACAAAAAAATATTAAGTGCATGTTAAAAATATAATTCAGTTAGTCAAATGCTAATTTCTATTTGTGAAATAAACTTAAATTATAGTGTAAATTTAAGACTAAATCAATAGATGTTTTTTAGGCATTTATTTTGATTTGTCTAACTCAAACAATCATGTATGTGATTTTTAGAGATTTTATTAAGATAGCAAAACCTTTTTATTACTGTGAAATTTACAAGGCCACAGAATCATTTTTTTGAGTGTAGACACAACTTAGAGCTGTATGATGTAATCCTAATCAGACTGCTTCAATCACAACTGTTTAAAGCCACTATAAAAGAGTTGTGTAGGACTGTTATAATCTCATCAAAATGACTTTGAAATAAGAAACTGGAGAGAGGATGAGAGCGTTTGCATTTTGAATGTGTGTGTACCATGGTTGATGCCCACAACTCCATGAAACCTTTTAGTTTCCATGCACACAGAGACATCAATCGAACCTGGACCCTGGAAGACCAAGGTGACAGTGTTTACCCTGAATATACTGGACTTTTTATTTTTTTTTAAAAGTCCAGACCTTAAAAATTTGAAATTTGTTGAAAATCTTTGGGATAAGAAGGGTTATGGAAATGATAGCACTGTTGTAATCAAAGCAAATGACGATCCAATGAAATATTAGAGTATTGCCCGAGCAGGCACATCTTTATATATCTTTATATCACAGCACATAATACAGGATAGTAATGATTCAACTCAAATATGTTCAGTTCAAAACCAAAAGTAGAAATCCAACACCAGCTGCTTACAGTTAAAACCTGTTTCATTAACAGTCGCTACTTGTCCATGTCCAGAAATCACTGCAATCCTGTGATAAAACTTCAGTAAATGATCACTAGTACGTCAGTAGCAGCAGCGCTGTGTGTGTGTGTGTGTTTGCGTGTGTGAAGCGTTCAGGTACACTACAGAGTGCAGAGACTTGTGACTGGGAGCTCAGAGCCAAATACAATGAAATAATTAAGTAACAAGTAACATTTGTTTTCCTCTAACAGTGTCTACATTCTCACCGATATCCACCATCATCTCCACTCACTGTAATAATAGACTGAATTACTGCACCTCTGCATTTTGTAACACTTTCACCCAAGCACATTTAAACATTCTGTACCTGTGTGTTGAGATTCTAGGCGCGTCTCCGCATCTTCCTCCTCTGTGTCAGGGTCATGACTTTCAACATTGTCTGCAATCTTGTAGATAACTTCCACCATCTCATCCTGCTCAGGAGAACACCAAGACATCTTTACTCTATAAAAGTCTCACTAAAACATGAAATGATGGACGTGACTGACAGGCTGAGCCTCTGTACTCTGTATAGAGAATTAAATGTCCTGCTGCCAGTAAATGCAGTTAGAGGAAGTTACATGTCAGTGGCGTCTTATAGTCAACGTGTGAAGACGTTCGAGCTGCAAAACTCATGCATACCTCGGATGTGCATTTTTACAATTGTGTTATAATTATGTATGCTTTGCACCAAGGCATTATATTTTGTTTAATAGAATGTCATTCCACAAAGCTGTTAGATGTTTTTTTTTTAGTTCCACTGATCTAAGATCAGCAGTAACCACGTTCTTTTCACACGTCAGTACTGTATGTGAAAAAAATAGCTCACAGCAACATCCACATGCACAAATGATGCACATACTCACACACGCAGGCATGCAAAGGGGGCAGAACTTTTATTTTATATAAACTTTGTAACAGTACATTTTGCCTTATCGAGAGTCCTCAGGACAGATCTGTGTTGTGGGTTTGTAATAATGTGTTTTGTGGTTTCTCATGACCATTGCAAGCTGTGTGTTGGTTTTCCATTATTCACTTAATTAGAGTGAGATGCAGGAAGCTGCAGAGAAAATTACTGTTGAAAATGTCCAAAAATATGTGGACAACTGCCCATCATGCCCATATGTATTTTATTCTCTACGTAAACATTACTCTGTTACTCTGTGTTCTCCCTGTGTGTGTTTCCTTTGGGTTCTCCGGTTTCCTTCCTCAGTCTTAAGACCTGCAGATCACGCTGATTGGCAAATTGCCTGTAGTGTGTGAATGTGTGCGTGCCCTGCGATGGATTGGCACCCAATCCAGGGTGTACCCCACCTCATGCCCTAAGTCTCCTGGAATGGGCTCCAGACCCCCAGGATAAAGTGGTATAGATGATGAGTGTGTGAGTGAGTTTTAATTTAAGTGATCAATGGTTTGGAAAACATGACAGCGTAGACGAGACCACTATGGCTGTCCTCTGTGCACTCTCCTGGCCTCTCCCTTTCTAATTGAATGCTCAATGACCAGTACTCAGCAAAAGGTAACACTGCTAGTTGTAGTTTGAAGCTTTTGTCATGAATCACTAAGGCACATGTGGAATAGTGGCAAGTTTTTAAAGGTTTTGATGTATTTCAAACCAGATGTCCGCACCAGTACAGTATCCCTGAAGCTGGGTAGTGGTATCAACATAACATTCTCAAATCTAGACAGTGAGGTGAGCACCATATCACTGAAGTCAGGCAGTGAAAAAAGCAGATTGTTCTCAAAGCTAGCCAATGGAGTAAGCAGAGGAGCATCTAACTGTGCTATCAGTCCATGCTAAAGCTCTGCGCAGTTGGCACCTTGTTGGAGGACTTAGCTCTTATCTGAAGACCCCGCTGCTATCTTGCTCCTGCTGACTCACAATACATAACCTCAGGTAGAGCCCCCTCCCAAAAATTTCCTGAAAAGATTCAAAACAGCTGCATGAATTCTACTGTAAACTTGTAAAACTTGCAGAAAAAAACCCTGCAGGATCAAACTCCGCTGGGTTATAGTCACTTGGCTTGGCCATAAGTAACAGACGGTCCATCTGAAGAACGGTGATGGAGCCGAACCATCTTTGCATGTCTATCCCGTCATTGTGCCCCCTCATCAAGGCTGCCTTAATGCACAGACTTACCTCGGCTGAAGTCCCAGGGCCTACAAGGATCAGGGCCTCTCGTTAGACAGTAAACATCATAGTGTTTTGTAACTTGTTACCAGAGGTGGAAAGAGTAATAAAATTTTGTACTCAAGTACAGAAGTACTGTTACTTCAGTGAAATTTTACTTAAGTACAAGTAAAGTTACAATTATAAAAATCTACTCAAGTAAAAGTAAAAAGTAGCTCATTAAAAAATGTACTCAGAGTAAAAGTTACCGAGTTACATTTTTATTTTTTTTAACAGCGGGGGTGGGATGAGGCATTCGTAGTTCAAAAAAGATGAGCAGATGTAAATCTCAAACTAGTTGTTTTTAACTGAAGGAACACCTTTGCATAATAAAGCTGTTGTCTTTCTTGTGCTTGAAAATCAAAGTGGTCACTTAAATATGGTGTTACGTCCCAGTCTAGGGCCATAGAGCAAAAGAATGGTTCAGGGTTCTATTTATAATATATATAACTGTATGGAAATGGTGGTATATGGCAGAAAGAACTAGATCCAATCATTAACTGATGAAATAATGAGGTTTGTACACACACACACACACACACACACACCAGGAGGAGGGTCAGATTCAGGTTGGACCCAGGCCAAAATAATAAACAAAATGGTATTTAAATTTAGTAGCTAGATTACCTGCAAAAAAAACAAACAAAAAAAAAACACACACACAAACAAAAATACAGGTACCTTCCCGGACTCCCTAAACCAAAAACAATGAAATTATCTACAGACAGGGGCGGACTGGCCATCGGGAGCACCGGGACATTTCCCGGTGGCCTGACGGTCGTTCTGGCCTGCCGGCTGCCGCTGTGCAGACGATCAGCCTGGCATGTGATAGGCTGGTGTGCAACTACTAATTAATTGACGGATCTCTCAATCTACGAATCAGGCAATGGAAAGGGAAGATTAGAAGATCAGGAGGGAAAATTACACTCCCACATGACCTCCCACATGACCCAACGTCAGCGACGCACTGCCTAATATCTGGCTGTATCCAGAGACAGGGTATATCTGACTAAATCGTTCAAAAAATGGAGCGTAAACGCAATGGAGGAGCAGAGAGAGAGAGAGAGCGTATAAAAAGGAAAAAAGCCCCGGCCGCAGACGCAGCAAGCTGCTGCAAAATCCCAGCCATGTTCGCCAGTAAGGGAACAGGTCGGTCAAGATTACATTTACATTATATTTATAATAATTTGGCAGACGAACACTTTCTCCAAATCACTTAGATAATCACAATAGATAAAATTAAACCAACAAACGAGCAACAATATGTAAGTGCTGCTGTGCTGTGTCAAGTCTCGTTTCGTCTACATGTAGCTTATTTTTAATATAATAAATAAAATGAATAAAAAGTAGACAAAATAGTTAGTGGGTCAAATTGTTTTAAATAATAAATAAATCAAGTAGATGGTATGGAAAAGAATACAGTATTAGTTATTTAGATTTTTCATTTCTAGTCTACAATATGCAGCCTACAATGTGTGTTTATTTATTTATTTATTTAGAAAAGGTGAGGAAGGAAGCAGCAGTAGCACTAGTGCTGCAAATGCTCCTGCTGTTGAGCTACAGTAGAGGTGGTGGACAGTCCAGCGTTAGAGTCAGAGCAAGAACCTTCAGGTAAAGTTTAAGATAAGCAAAACTAAACATGCAGGCAGCAGCTATACTTTTTAAACAACATGTGCTTTTTATGATTTATAAGATCAGTAGTAGGACTGTGATTTTGGGGACATACAACTGATGGCTGCACAATTATAAATACAGATTATTGAACACGCTTATTTCATATTGCAGAGCAACTACTGTAGATGTGCAGAGTGAGAGAGAGAAGGATTCAGGGAAAGATGAAGGAGACAGTGAAAGCCGGTGCACTAGTAGTGCTAATTACTTACTGTTTACTCTTACTGGTCTGTTCCACATAATGCCATAATTGAGTAAACATTATCTGTTACTTACGCTGTCATAGGCTTTGTTAAGTTTATTTGTGTTTGTGTTTCTGATACATTTGGTATACTAGAGTTGAGCACTGAAAATACATAAAATGTAAAATTTCAACATGTGAATGTGTCTCTTATTATCTCTTTTAAAAAGCCAATTTTCTATTTGTCATTGGTTTGGTAGTATAAATGGTGTATTCCTAGTGAGTTGTTAAGGGTTATTTTTTTTATTCATTTATATTGCATCTGGTAGTCTACTGTACCTGTTACAATAATAGGGTTAGCCTACAAGTTTATCAGTCCAGTAGGTTACATGAATAGGGTGGTGGTGACTGCAGCAGCAGAGGTGGCCTGGGAGTGGAGTCAAATTCCCCGCCTGAATTATTGTCCCAGTCCGCCACTGTCTACAAATATATACAAAGACCAACCAAACCAAAGGGACAAAGCAATAATCAAAGTCAATTGGAGGCAAAAAGTCAAAACCGGAATACACAACCAAATATCAAAACGCCAAAATCACAACGTCTTTCATCTTTCCCGCGTCTCTCTCCGGTTTATAAATGGTCGCGCTAGTCGATGACGTCACTCAGGGCGGAAGCGACCGTGTGGAAGGTCAGGAAGATGCAGATGCCAGAAAACCTGGAGTGGAGTCTGGAGCGGCGCGCGACCAGGACATGATACACACACGCGGCGCAACGGGGCATTTATACAAAGCATAATATCTTTTATTATTTTATAATTTTCATTCATTTATTTTTTTACTCAGTAGCGAATATGATTTAAAATGTAGCGAATTACAATACTTCAAACAAAATGTACTTAAGTAAAAGTAAAATTACAGATTTTTAAAACTACTTTAAAAAGTAGAAATACACAAAAAAGCTACTCAATTACAGTAACGCGAGTAAATGTAATTCGTTACTTTCCACCTCTGCTTGTTACATTTTCTGACCCTTTCTCGAGATGTGTGTGTGTGTGTGTGTGTGTGTGTGTGTGTGTGTGTGTGTGACTCATAGGGCCAAACAAAGCTAAAGAAGAAACTATTTCTTTGATTAGTGTTTTATATTCTGTAATTATTAGTGTTTCTGCAGACAGGTTTTCTTCTGATAATACAGAGTGAAGCAAACTTTAAACTTTCACAGATCACAGCTTTAAAAAACATTTTTCTCATCATCCAGTGTGATGTATCTGAACATCTTCTGTCATCCCAGCATGTCATATTAGGAAATGTCTTGATCCTGTTGTGGAAAAATACTCAGAGTCGGGCTTTGCTTACAGAAGATTACGACCTTTATTATCAAACAACAAGGCCGGAGCTGTGTCCGTGGAGCAACTGAATTCTGTTGATGTGCGTTACAGTACATATGCAGTGCCTGCCCCTCCTCTCTGCAACATCTGGGTTTCATTAAAGGGCCGTCTTTAGCCCCCCCCCCCCCCAATGTAAAGCTTGGGTTTCCTATATGCAATGCACACAAAGAAGCCTATGTCCCAGCTTGCACACACATCCACGATTATATACTGATAAGGTATCTTCTAACCCCCCAAAGGTAAGTAAAATCAAATGAAATCAAATAAAAATTTCTACCATAATCCCCATCGGTCTCAATCACAAAATCAGCCAACGCTGTAAACAGATGAAACAACAGATGACATACTCTGAAATCACATTTTATTTGGACACTTAATAAAATATACAAAAAAATATAAATATAAAAGCAATCACCAATTATTGTTAAAGCCAGTCCGTGGCTGTTCAGGATCAAGTTTACAGGGGCTTCTCAGTCTTTCTTAGCGTTAATCGCTGTCTCTCTGTAATAACATCTGCATTAAATTAACCGAAAATTTACTTTTTGCGCTTTTCATGCAAATAAGTTAAGCTATATATGTACTGTAACACTCGTATATGAGCAATCGTTCATCTCTGAAGCCATGCTATAACTTACCGAGTATCCAAGCCCCCAAACTCCTTAACTTATAAGCACTTCAGGGTTTTCGTTAACTAAGCGCTCGCGTGTCACGGCCAAAGTGGGTAAAATATAAACCTGATTATGAGCGTTTAGCTCGCTAGCTCCTGTACATCTGGCCTCAGCTTGTGTCCTTCATGGACTGCATCACATTATATTCCAGTCACAGAAATAACCTGCATATCATTCAAGCAGGTCACAGTCATATAGAGAAGTCAAATACACTGTTGCTTTGCTTTTCATGTTTAATCTATTAATTATTAATTTGATTATATTAGTCAAATTGTCTTTTTGTGTGACACAACATGAAACATTTAACATTTCTGATACTAATTTAACATTTCTAATACTTTTACAATAACCTAACCTCATGTTATAGTTAATTAAGCAGTATGTTAAAGTTTGCGACACTTGTAGATTTTTGGATTAAAAAAAAAAAGTAATTCTCTGGATTCGTACCTGAGACCTTTGGAGCTACAAACTTCAGACTTTGTGGAAAATGATCTGTCATTGGTCACATGACCCTCAGAGAACATTTGAGGCATCATTAGAGACGTCGAGGGTCAGACACGGAGAATAAAAGATAGTTTGGGACTGAGAGCAGCTTCTGCTTTTCCCGGATTAAATATTGTGTAAAGTGACTCGGAGGTGACTTTTCACTACCTGGAGGCTGAAAGAAGTTACAGGTTGAAGTGTAGTGAGAGTCAGAGTCTGGATCTGTACGTCTCCATCACTCACAGCTCTGCACGTCAGTCTGGAATCTCTGTGAGTTTGAAGCTCCGCCTTCTTTCTGCTTAACTACATCAAAAGTGACCGACACGGTGAGAGATAATTTATTATATATTATTATGTGCACTAACGTAGAGGATCCCAGTGATATTCATGATCACTAAAGTTACACATCTTGTTGAACTGAATTGTGGACTTGATTATCTTGTGTAAATTCCTACAATCCAAACCCCAACCACTGGATGCAGTGCCGGATACTGTGGGAGGGTTACGGAAGGACATCTGGCATAAAAACCTAAAACAAAACTGTTAAAGATTTTTTTTTCTAATTAAAATGACACATATAGACTGGGGGAAAAAACAGGGGAAGTCTAGTTTCCTTGACCCCCAGAAGAGAACATCACTGATAAAACTACACTCAGGGTGTCTGTCTGAAGTCTCACATGCAACAAACCACAAGTGAGAAACTGACACACGGTAGCAACACTTAAACAGGAAGGCCTTAATGTGGCCTCTATACAGTCCTTACACAGTCATGTGACTACCAGACTCACACTGAGAAGTTTACTGAACATTTTATTAGTATGTGGATGATGATTTTAAAAGGCATGAATTACTGAATCCTGAAGTGAAGCAGCTTCATCACACACCTGCCTGCTGATCATCAGGTGTTACATCTGTTCATTATAGAGAAGGAAAAGCAGACAGAGATTAATTAATATTATTGTGTTCAGAGAAATAATGAACATTTGTAGTTACATTTTGTCAAGAATATAAAAAAAATTATGCTGCTACAGCTACGGTGTATAAACACTACAGTCTCTGTTCAATAAGACGATGATTAATTACTGCAGTTTATTTCAGCACTGTTTTATTACTGAACATTTTTTATTATACTAAATGTTCACTGAACATCCAGTGCAACACATCCAGGATCCTCTGACTGTAGTTCAAGCTGATCTTGTAAGTGGAAGAAGTCCGGAACCACCAGGACTCTTCCTAGAACTGGCCGGCCATCTAAACTGAGCGATCGGCGGAGAAGGGCCTTAGTCAGGGAGGTGAACAAGAACCCGATGGTCACTCTGTTAGACTTCCAGAGGTCCTCTGTGGAGAGAGGAGAACCTTCCAGAAGGACAACCATCTCTACAGCAATCCACCAATCAGGGCTATATGGTAGAGTGGCCAGACGGAAGCCACTCCTTAGTAAAAGCACATGGCAGCCCGCCAAGGCACCTGAAGGACTCTCAGACCATGAGAAACTAAATTCTCAGGTCTGATGAGACACTCTGGCCACTCTACCATATAGACCTGATTGGTGGTTTGCTGCAGAGATGGTTGTCCTTCCTGGTGATTTCGAATTTCTTCCACTTACGGATGATGGAGGCCATTGTGCTCATTGGGACCTTCAAAGCAGCAGAAATGTTTCTGTAACCTTCCCCAGATTTGTGCCTTGAGACAATCCTGTCTCGGAGACAATTCCTTTGACTTCATGCTTTGTTTGTGCTCTGACATGAACTGTCACCTGTGGGACCTTATATAGACAGGTGTGTGCCTTTCCGAATCATGTCTAATCAACTGAATTTACCACAAGGAGACTCCAATTAAGCTGCAGTAACATCTCAAGAATGATCAGGGGAAACAGGATGCACCTGAGCTCAATTTTGCTAATGCTGTGAATACTTATGTACATGTGCTTTCTCAATTTCTTAATTTTTAATAAATGTGCAAAAATATCAAGTAAACTTTTTTCATGTTGTCACTATGGGGTGTTGTGTGTAGAGGGAAAAAAAATCTATTTTAGAATAAGTCTGTGACATAACAAAATGTGGAAAAAGTGATGTGCTGTGCGCTTTCCGGATGCACTGCATGTGTGTAAGACGAAGTAAAAACATTAAGAACTAAACACTCTTTAGTGTACAAGACTATGTCTGTTTATCAGAGCCTGTAATCTTACTGTTCTTTTTGTAAAGAAGATCTCATCAACTGTGTTTCTCTACAGATCATGTGTGACTGTCAGTTCGTCCTTCTTATTCTCTTCATGGCAGCATCCGCTGTGTTTACTGCCTCTCAGTACACCACTCTCACGGTAGCAGAATAAACAGGTACAGGAGCCGTATTGTGAGAGAAAACTGTCTGTTATAAGTTAATCGATTGATGATGTCATCCTTCTCCTCTCATACCCACATATGTCAATACTCTCTCCTACTCTACCCCCCCCCCCCCCCTTCTGTTTTTCACAGCTACAGTATGTCATTCTCCTCTGTCTGCGCTGTCTCGTGGTTTGTGAGTGTCTGACTTGCAGCTCTTTATGGGGTGTTGAAAAAACAGAACAATGTTAAAGTGAGTAATAAAAGACCCAATAGCATGTTATTACAGTCGTGTGCAAAATGACATTTTAGTGATTGGTTTGTTGGTTAATAAATGTATTGATTAGTAGCTGTGGTGTTGCTCTTTTTATATAACTGTTTGTTATTTAAAAATAAATAAATAACAAACATGTTGATTCCAGCAGTCATGTTTACGGTATCTGTGCAGATACTCGTTCTTCCACACAAACACTGTTGAATCATGACCTCAGATTGTGTACAGTCGTGCTGGAACAGGTTTGAGTTTCTTAGTTCAAATAAAGAGAAATTGTAATGTAACAACATACACAGTTTTTACTGTATACAGTAGAGCTTCCAGCGTTGTGGCTACAGCTTGAGGAGGTACTGGAGTACATTTGGGAATGATAGTCAGGTGTCCACATACTTTGGGTCATAGGCATTTTACACAGTAATTTCCTCTGCAGCTTCACTTATCTCTCTTGAATCTGATTATGATTCTCCCATAAAGACAAAATTTATAAAAGTTTATATTAAATAAAAGTCATGCTCCCTTTATAATAGTGTGTGTGTTTATGTAGTTGTTTCTCTGAGCTGTTTTTGACCTCAGATCAGTAAATTTAAACAGTTTTGCAGTTTAAATGTTTTCCCACTTTGAACACAAGGAGTGACTGATGATGCTGCGGCTCTGATGTGTTACTTCCTCTACCGTCATTTACTGGCAGCAGCACATTTAGTCCAGAGTACAGAGACTCAGCCTGTCAGTCATTTCATGTTTTAGTGGGACTTTTATACTGCACTCAGCTGTGAAAAAGTATTTTTTATTTTATTTTACTGCATATTAGTCACATAGGGCCAGGTAGGTTTGTTAATTGATTTTCCCTTAATAAATTAAATCATCATTTAAAATTAGCATTTTGTATTGATTTGTGTTAATGATCTCAAAGTGTGAGAAAAATGCAAAAAAAAAAAAAAAAAAAGTCGGACGGGGCAAATACTTTTTCACAGCATTGTAGATTAAAGATGTTTTGGTGTTGATCTGTGCAGGATAAGATGCCGAGAGGTTCCTACAGTGCGGCAGACAGTGGTGAAGGTCATGGCACTGACTCTAAGACACGACGAGAAGCTCAACACTCAGGTACAGAACGATTACGTTTGTTTGGGCAAAAGTGTTAGAAAGTACAGAGGTTCAGTAATTCAGTGTTTTATTACAGTGATGGAGATGATGGTGGAAATCTGTGAGAATTTACACACTGTTAGAGGGAACACAGAAGGGAACAGAAAACAGCACCTTTATCACCTTGCTTTACTTTTCTGATTCAGTGATGTCATGTTCATGTGAGATTGGTCTCTTCATGCTTCCTCTGGCACCTTCTAATCTATAGCCTTTTATTCTTAGCTCTCTTTATGACTACAGTCTCTCTCTCTCTCTCTCCCTCTCTCTCTCTCTCACTCACATTCACACACACTTGCATGTGTAAATCAGATTAAACTGTCCTCACATAAACAGTGTAGTTTAGATCCAAGGCCACTTACAAAAGACAGTAGACGGCCTGAGATGCCGGTCGGTTATAATCTGCTCCTGCGTCTGAGTCTTCCTCTTAGTTTAGTCCTTATAATCACACTTCTTTATTTAGGAAAAATACAACTTTTTCCTTTTTTTTTCTTTTTTATTCCCCAGTGAAAAAAAAATGCACTTTAGTGTATTACAAATATATTGAAATCCTCGATAATACACTGCTAATATACTAACAAAAAGTTGTACCATCAGTTAATATATAAACCCTCATGCCTGAATGACTACCGGCCTGTTGCACTGACATCGATGGTCATGAAGGTATTTGAGGGTCTGCTAAAAAACATCATCTCCTCCTCCATCCCCAGCTCCATAGATCCACTTCAGTTCGCCTACCGCCCCAACAGATCCACAGAGGATGCCATCTCCCATGTTCTGCACACCACTCTCAGCCACGTGGACAAGATGCAAGGTAACTATGTGAGATTGCTTTTTATAGATTACAGCTCTGCCTTGAGACTGTTCACAAAGCTGAGAGATCTAGGACTTAACAAACGCTTGTGTGCCTGGGTGTTGGACTTCCTCTCGGACAGATCTCAAGCGGTGAGAGTGGGCAAGTGCTTCTCCAGCAGCATCACCATCAACACAGGTGCTCCACAGGGATGTGTTCTCTCTCCACTGCTATACTCTCTCTACACTTCAGACTGTGTGGCCATGTTCGACTCCAACACCATCGTTAAGTTTGCTGACGATACGGTGGTGCTGGGCTTCATCTCCAACAACGATGAGTCGGCCTACATAGATGAAGTGGAGAACCTGGCACTATGGTGTGAAGAAAACTGCCTCCGACTGAACGTCAGTAAGACGAAGGAGCTGGTGGTGGACTTCAGAAGGGGACAACTGGACCACAAACCCCTCATCATCAATGGAGCTCCAGTGGAGAGGGTGAGCAGCTTTAAGTACTTGGGCGTCCACATCTCCGAGGATCTGACATGGACTGAGCATATCTGTGCTCAGACGAAAAGGGCAAAGCAGCGTCTGTACCACCTGAGGCAGTTGAGGAAGTTTGGGGTTTCCCCTGCTGTCCTTAAGGCTTTCTACTCGGGTGCTGTTGAGAGCATCCTAACACAGAACATTTCATCCTGGTTTGGGAATAGCTGTGTACAGGACAGGAAAGCCCTCCAGAGAGTGATCCGGGCAGCTGAACGCTGCTGCAGGTTAACTCTCCCCTCCATGCAGGACATCTACACCAGGAGATGTAAAACCAGGGCAGCTCGTATCATTAAGGACTTGTCGCACCCCAATAACGGACTGTTCAAACTTCTGCATTCAGGCAGAAGGTTCCGGGTCATTATGGCCAAAACGGAGAGACTCAGGAGGAGTTTTTATCCACAGGCGATTAGACTCCTCAACCATGATGGGCCACTCTCCCATTCATAGGACTGGTAACAGTTCACCCACACACTGCTGTGCTGACATTCCACACTGCACACTGCACTTTAGTCTGGACTGTAAGCATCACTTGCACTAACATCTTTATCCTGCTCAGATACACACTTTATTATTATGTTTACATTTGCACCTTTTTTTTTTTTTTTTTTTTTATTTCAATTTCTATTTCTATTTATAGATTATTTCTTTTCTTTTGTTTCTTGTTATTTGCACAAAGTAGGAGCGGTTCAGGATACATTTTACTGCGTGTTGTACTTGTATAACTATGCATGTGACAAATAAAGAATCTTGAATCTTGAATCTTAATATATAAAAAAGTATACTAACATCATGCTTTTACCAAATTTTGGAATTAAACCTTAAATATACTTAAAAATAATTGTATTATAATACACATTCCAAAGATATATTATTGGAAAATATACTTTAAGTGAAAGGCTGGTCTAATTTCCAAAGTATACTCATTTAAACTTGTTTTTCAATATATTTTTGGTATATATTTTTTTAAATATGCTCGAAATAATCATTGTACAAATGTACAGAAAGTATATATTAGAATACAAATTTGAATATACGGTAGTCTCAGTATATTATCAGTTAAATGTAAATGTACTTATATGTAGTGCACTACTCTCTCGTGCGTGCGTGCTTTTAGACTCGTTTTTGCACGCTGAATCTCTCCCTCGCGCGCGCGATCTCAAACTCGTTCCTGCGCGCTCAAAATCACTTTTGCCGTTCAAGATAATTTATGTTTTTACTCCTCACTCTTCTGTCCGCTCACTGTCATAAAGCGACACACAAACTGCAGCAGGTTTGTAAACTTTGCGACTATTCCAGCCAACCGGAGACTAGACAGCGCCCCACCAGCCAATCAGAGCTAGAGGCGGGCAGATTCGGACTGTCCGTTCTCTGATTGGCTCCCCAGTTCTCCACTTCTAGTTTGAATTAACGGCCGAAGCTGCATCATCGCGTGCGTTAGTTCGTATCGTTATTTTATTTTAATCGGCATAAGGTAAATTTAACAGTTTTAAATTAAGTATATACTTTAATCTATAGTGTGTATTGTCTAATGTGTTGTTGTTAATGTGTTATGTACTTTGCTTGTGGTATAATGGCTCTGTAGCTCTCGGCCTGTTTTCAGTCTCTGTGTAACAGAATCAACACACCAGGTTTAAACTAATACTGTACCTGTAGATTCTAATACTAATGTCTGTCTGTGTTCACACACCAGTTTTAAACTAATACTGTACCTGTAGATTCTAATACTAATGTCTGTCTGTGTTCACACACCAGGTTTAAACTAATACTGTACCTGTAGATTCTAATACTAATGTCTGTCTGTGTTCACACACCAGGTTATATTTTAGTTTGTGTGTTTGTGAGACAACCTGACTTTTGTTGAGCACAAATAAACTATAGTAGTGCTTTTTTGTAACCTTGTGCAAATTAAATCTGTTGAACTCATGAATAAAATCTGCCTCATAATTACTGATGTAATGCTTTTCAAAAACATGTTATAGTGTAGAAAATGCATTTAGCATATCCTAAACACTTAATGTACTGGTAACACATTTGCAGTACAGTATTGTGGGCGGGGCTGCGGCTTGCGACCGTCGTGCCTTGCGGGAGGTGTTCTTTTTGTGTTCACCCTGTTTGGGACGTGTGTTTAGGTTAGTGGCTTCGGCCAAGTATGGAACGATATCGCGGACAATATTCAAATGCAATTGCAAATAGCATTTGCAATTGCGTTTCCCATATGTGGACGCACAAAGTGTGCCATAATTCAAATGCAATTGCAAACTTTGCATTACCGTTTGCTGATTCGCCTTCGCGAGCGCACACTGACTGCCAAATTTCAAATGAAAAAACAAAGTCCATTTGCATTTGTATTTCCCAGGTCTTACACGTCATGAACCTGTCATATTTAAATATCAAAATCAATTACCACATTTGCTTTTTCACTTTCTCTGCGCCGCGCGTCAAGCCGGCCAAAATTCAAACGCAATCGCTAATCCATTTGCAATTGCATTTCCAACACGTTACACAGAAACCTGTCAATCAGCGTCAGGGGCGGGTCTATACTGTCGGGCGGGATTGTATGGGGAGTGACGTCACTCGCACTCGCCGACCAAGAGGGGGATATTTGAGCACTGGGAGTGAACCGAGATTATCTCATTTGTTTATCAAGAAATAAACACACAAAAATGACAAATCGCATATTTTCTTGCTCCGGAGTGGACAGAGAAGTTTTTACAAATAAAAATATTTTTAGATCTTCTCCTGTTACAGCCTGCTGGAGCTAAATCTTTCAGAAACGCTGCGTACCGGTGTTATGCGCTAAAAAGCCTCCCTGCCACTGATTGCATGCCCACAAAATCTCTGTCAAATATATGAGGACATCACAATCAAATATTCATATTATTATTATCAAATATAATATATGAGTATTATCACGAAGCGATTTTTATTATAAATAAGAAATCTAAAAATATACATGTACAACCCCTGGCAAAATTCTGGAATCACCCCTCTCAGAAGATGTTCATTCAAATGTTTAATTGTGTAGAAAAAAAAACAAGCACATACATGCCACAAAACTATTTTCATTCAACAATCCAAACTTCTGGCTGTATAAAACACTTAAAAAAAAACAAAGAAAGATAACTATAGTCAACGACAACTGTTTTAACAACTCAAACAGAGGGAAAAAAATATGGAATCACCAAATAAAAACTCTACTTGTACTTTGTTGTACCACCTCTGGCTTTTATAACAGCTTGAATTCTCTGAGGCCTGGATTTAACTAATGTCAAACAGTATACTTCATCAGTCTGTCTCCAGCTTTGTCTTATTGCAGTTGCCAGATCAGCTTTGCAGGTTGGAGCCGTGTCGTGGACCATTTTCTTTCATTTCCACCACAGATTTTCAATTGGATTAAGGTCCGGACTATTTGCAGGCCATGCCATTGACATTATATGTATTTCCTGTAGGAATGTTTTCACAGATTTTGCCCTATGGCACGATGCATTATCATCCTGAAAAATGATGCTACCATCACCAAATATCCTTTCAATTGATGGAATAAGAAAAGTGTCCAAAATCTCAACATAAACTTGTGCATTTATAGAAGATGTAATGATTGTCATGTCTCCCATACCTTTACCTGACATACAACCCCATATCAATAATGATTGTGGAAATTTGCATGCTTTCTTTAGGCAGTTGTCTTTATAAATTTCATTGGAACGGCACCAAACAAAAGTTCCAGCATCATCACCCTGCGCAATGCAGATTCGTGATTCATCACTGAATATAACTCTCATCCAGTCATCCGCAGTCCAAGATTGTCTTTCTTTAGCCCACTGAACCCTTGTTTTTTTTCTGTTTAGATGTAAATGATGGTTTTCTTTTGGCTTTTCTGTATGTAAATCCCATTTCTTTTAGGCGATTTCTTACTGTCCGGTCACAGACATTGACTCCACTTTCTGCCCATTTGTTCCTCATTTGTTTTGTTGTGCATTTTCTGTTTTCAAGTCATATTGCTTTAAGTTTTCTGTCTTGGCGCTTTGATGTCTTTCTTGGTCTACCAGTACGCTTCCCTTTTACAACCTTTCCATTTGATTTGTACTTGGTCCAGATTTTAGACACAGCTGACTGGGAACAACCAACATCTTTTGCAACATTCCATGAAGATTTACCTTCTTCAAGAAGTTTGATAATTCTCTCCTTTGTTTCAACTGACATCTCTCGTGTTGGAGCTATGAGTTATGTGAATCATCTTGGTTCAACACATCCCTAATGTGTGCAAGCACTCTTTTTTAACTGTAGACTAATTAGCAGTTGTAGAAATGCAAAGTGCATGGTGATTCCATATTTTTTTTCCTCTGTTTGAGCTGTTAAAACAGTTGTCGTTGACTATAGTTATCTTTCTTTGTTTTTTTTGTAAGTGTTTTATACAGCCAGAAGTTTGAATTGTTGAATGAAAATAGTTTTGTGGCATGTATGTGCTTGTTTTTTTTTCTACACAATTAAACATTTGAATGAACATCTTCTGAGAGGGGTGATTCCAGAATTTTGCCAGGGGTTGTACATGTATATTTTTAGATTTCTTATTTATAATAAAAATCGCTTCGTGATAATACTCATATATTATATTTGATAATAATAATATGAATATTTGATTGTGATGTCCTCATATATTTGACAGAGATTTTGTGGGCATGCAATCAGTGGCAGGGAGGCATTTTAGCATATAACACCGGTACGCAGCGTTTCTGAAAGATTTAGCTCCAGCAGGCTGTAACAGGAGAAGATCTAAAAATATTTTTATTTGTAAAAACTTCTCTGTCCACTCCGGAGCAAGAAAATATGCGATTTGTCATTTTTGTGTGTTTATTTCTTGATAAACAAATGAGATAATCTCGGTTCACCTCCAGTGCTCAAATATCCCCCTCTTGGTCGGCGAGTGCGAGTGACGTCACTCCCCATACAATCCCGCCCGACAGTATAGACCCGCCCCTGACGCTGATTGACAGGTTTCTGTGTAACGTGTTGGAAATGCAATTGCAAATGGATTAGCGATTGCGTTTGAATTTTGGCCGGCTTGACGCGCGGCGCAGAGAAAGTGAAAAAGCAAATGTGGTAATTGATTTTGATATTTAAATATGACAGGTTCATGACGTGTAAGACCTGGGAAATACAAATGCAAATGGACTTTGTTTTTTCATTTGAAATTTGGCAGTCAGTGTGCGCTCGCAAAGGCGAATCAGCAAACGGTAATGCAAAGTTTGCAATTGCATTTGAATTATGGCACACTTTGTGCGTCCACATATGGGAAATGCAATTGCAAATGCTATTTGCAATTGCATTTGAATATTGTCCGCGATATCGTTCCATAGCCAAGTTTGAGTATGTGTGCATGTGTGCTATCTCTACGCGTGTGTGTGCTGCATTCTTCTACCGTTCTCCAGTTCTAGCTGAATAGGTGTGTCATTACATTGTGTAGCCACTAAACTCACTTGTCCTCCAAGTTCCCTGCTGGTGTCGAAAAACGCTCCAGTATTATAGAAGGTTGTGTGTACTGTATGATACAGTAAAGTATATTTGTATTAACCACAAAGTGTACTTTTTTAGTATTTCTAATTGTCCAGACGTATAACAGCATGCTACTGCTGCAATAAGAATATACTCATAGTACATTAATCATGTATTTGTAATACAGTCAAAATAGCTGTAATGTACATATAATACATTAAATATATACTTAAATTGTATTAATAATACTGTCAGATATGTACGTTAGTACACACACAGCCATATACTTTAGGTGTACTAAAGTATACTTAAAGTTGTTCCACTTTAGCACACAAAAGTATACTTAATACACTTAAAATTGTGCTTTTGTACAATTTAATTACAACTTAAATACACTTAGTACAAAATTAGTTGTTCCAAAATAGCAAACTTCAAGTATACTAGGCATTAGTCTGGCTGCAAGTACATTTAAGTATGCTTTGGCACGCTAGGATTTAATATACTTAGCATACTTTTTTTTTTACTTGGGTTGTACTTTTAATCAATTTATCTGGTTACTTGGCATTTATTACATTATTTATTATTGAAGATGAAGGTGATATATGACATGTGAAAATGCTCCAAAAACACTACAGTATGTAAAAATCCTACTCTATAAATATCACTCTGGTGGAGATCTTCTATTACAGGTCTTCCAATTTGTTACTGACAAACAAAACAATTTATTTATTTATTTTAGAAGAAACAGTTCATTTTGTGTTAATTCATATTTCATAATTCATAATTCATGTTAAAACACAACTAAGAGCTGTAGAAGGTTCGATTAGCCATTAGTTGCTAGCTGTTAACCTGCTCATCTTTAGCTTGTAAGAAACAGACAGACCAGAGAATGTTTTATTAAATTATATATCAATAAACAGGTGTAATTGAGGATGATGTTGCAAAGAT
Source organism: Channallabes apus (assembly GCA_030522415.1). NCBI lineage: Eukaryota > Metazoa > Chordata > Actinopteri > Siluriformes > Clariidae > Channallabes > Channallabes apus. The sequence continues at coordinate 17,708,241 of CM060106.1, forward strand.
ATAAAAATTAATACTCTTTTAAATCTGTGGATTCTCTCTTATCCACATACAGTGCAGATCATTCTAACGGACATTTAATTTCCATGTCAATTAATTTAAATGGAGCCTCACTAAGTTTGGCAATATTTCTAAGATGGCTGTTTTTGGGATATTTGAAATGTGATTTTTAAAGGACAAGTTACTGTCTAATATTACGCCCAGGTCTTTTACTGTCGAGCTGGTAGTAACAGTACGTCCTTCTAAACGCAGGCTGAATTGTGAGAGCTGTTGTGTGCTGGTTTTTGGGCCAATAAGTAATCTTTCTGTCTTATCTGAATTTAGTAAAAGAAAGTTATCGGTCATCCAATCTTTTATATCCTCATTTATACACACTCATTTAGTCTAGACAACTTGGATATTTTGTCTGTTTTTTTTTTTTTTTAGATGTATTAATGTGTTAATGACGTGTAGAGGTTGGCTTATTTCACTAGTTTTGACGCGTAGCTAATGTCTTAAAGTTTCACTCACATGACAGAAGTCCGATCTCTTTGTCTTTTGTCGTTTATTTGTCAGCATCAAAGAATCAACACTTCATACAGTCGTCTTGAGTAAATCCACTGTTATTACAGACACCAGTTGCTGCATCTTGCAAATCTCTGAGTTTTACAACAACCTGTTTGCTGTATCTTGTAGATTACAATCTTGGCTTGGGTATCTAACAACACTCTTGTTGTTTCTTACTTTCCCAGCTTACGTTAGCTTACGGTTACAACAACCTCGTTGCTGTATTTTACATTTCTAGCTTACCGGGAGCTCTCATTAGCTGACGGTCTAAAGCTTGTGTTTCCGTAGCCTTCCAAATCTATACTGAGCTTTCTAGCATATCACAGTCACACAAATGCATGTAATAGTAGAATGACATCACAGACCAACCTACGATTATCAACTTATGATGCATAACTAAGAAATTTAAAGCTTATGGCTTATGTAACAAACTTAATCCTTAATGCTTTACTAATGAATAGAACAAGGTAAAATAAATGAAATAACAGCAAGTAAAATAAAATAAACACAACAACAAATTCATAAAAAGTGCGATATGGCACTTACATTCCAGCCCCTAATTGACAGGCATGGAGACTGACAATTACAATTTTGTGTTTTTTTTTTTTTTTTTTGATAAAGCAATGAAATCAAACATTCTTAACCTTCTAAAACGTTTTAAATCTTTTAAGTGTGTAATATTTATCTCAGGTGTTTACATTTGCATATAAAATTTCATAACATACTGTATTACCACACATTTAACAGTCCGTTTCACATGTGAGGCACAGCTTGTCGATGGGTCTTTCCAGAGTGTTGGTCTTAGTTTTAACAAACACACATTTCACCAGTCCCCCTTTGTTGGGGAACACTTTCGTGATTCTTCCCATGACCCATGAATTTCTTGGAGATGACTCATCAGTTATTAAAACTATGTCTCCAATCGAAAGGTTTTTTTTGTTTTGAAACCACTTTTGCCGCCCCTGGAGCAAGGGCAAGTATTCACGTACCCATCGCTTCCAGAGCAGGTCTGATCGATGCTGGATCTGCTTCTCCCTGCGACGTGCATAGATGACAAATCCAGGTGGCAGGTTTGGCTGTTTTTTCATCAGCAGCAGGTAGTTTGGTGTCGGAGGTTTCAGTTTGGGCGAGCAGCTGTTTCTTTTCACAGTTGCCTTTTGTTTTTGCTGTGTGCGAATTCCCTGTTTGAATTCTGCTGCTGCTTTACCCTTTTGCAACGTGAGAAGTTCTTCCTTAAAATTTTGTCTTTGAGTGAACTTAATGATGTCGTTTTCTGCTCTTGTTAGGTCTTGCGCTTTTAGAGACTTGTGATTTTGTGTCTTTGGGTCATCTACTTGTGTTTTAACCCTTTCTGTTTTTTGTTTCAGCATGTCTCTGGTGCGAAGGATCCAGGCAACGGATCTTTTTAACTTGTGCCAGTCAGAGTAATGATTAATCAGTTTACTCACTGCGTCTGTGTCTGTGCATTTTGTAATGCTCACAATATTCACTAAAGCTGAGAGCTTAACTTCATCAGCATTTTCATCAAAATTTTCTTTTATTGATGTGTCATGAATACTTTTAGGCCATTTGCACTCTGCTTCTTTGAGGAGGGAGGGACCTTGGATCCAGTTGACATTTTTCATGAACTTTTGACAGGATACCCCCCTGGAGGCAGAATCAGCTGGGTTTTGTGAGGTATTAACGTACCTCCATTGCTGTGACTTGGTTGACTCTCTTATAATGGCGATTCTGTTGGCCACGAAGGTTTTAAAACGAAGTGTTTCGTTATCAATGTGTCTCAAAACAGTTGTACTGTCAATCCAAAACATAGAGCCCAGCAATTTCACTTCTAGCTGTTCTTTTAGCATTTTGTCATTTTTTACAGCGACCACTGCCGCAGTCAGTTCCATTCGTGGAATGGTGGTTTGTTTCAGGTGTGCTACACGGGAGTTCCCCATCATGAATGCACAATGTGTTAGTCCATCAGCGTTTTCTAACCTGAGGTATGAGACAGCTCCGTATCCCATTTCACCTGCATCCGAGAAGTGATGGAGTTGTGCTGTAGCTGTAACTCCGAAGTCGGCTGGTTTTATGCACCTTGCTATGCTGAACTCGGACAGTCGGTGCAGCTCTTGCAGCCAGGTTTTCCATGCCGTTGCAAACTGCTCGGGAATGTCATCATCCCAGGCAAGTTTTTCTTTACATAACCGTTGCATTGGGATTGTAGCTGGCAGTATGGCAGGTGGGAGAAAGCCTAACGGGTCGTATGTTGAGCCAGTGACTGACAGAATTCCTCTTCTTGTCACAGGTCGTTCCTTTAAACTAATCTTAAACGTGAACATGTCTGAGTTAATGCACCACAGCACCCCCAGAGCTCTCTCTATGGGCAGTGCATCTTTACTCAAGTCTAAGTCTCTCATGTCTTTGATCCTTTCACTCTCGGGAATGACAGTCAGTAGGGCACGGCTATTGCCTTTTACATTTAACAGGTGAGCGTGCGCACTGCTCGGGCGTGCACTGCTTAGACGCGAGCTGCTGTCTGCATTTCGGTTGTTGGGCGTTTGAAAGGATGCTTTCTTAAGTGGGAGGTCGATGTGGGAGTGATTATTTGTGAACTGCAAGGAGTTATTACACATTTGTTCTACACTTTCAATGCAGATTCGGTTAACTGTAGCGGTCACTAGTTTGTCGGGTTCTCGGTGAAGCCCGGCCACAGTCCATCCGAGAGCACTCTGCATCGCGTATGGCCCTCTATGCCTGCTATTGATTATTAGCTTAGGTTCTGTGAGTTCGTGCTCTTTATATCCTATGAGAATTTCGACTCCCGCGCTAATCTGGGGCAGTTTTACTTCACTGAGGTATGGCCACTTATCGATGTCATGCTGTTGTGGAATGTTTGCCACTGTAACTGGCATAGTCTTTTGTGTGAAGACGTTGGGAAGTTCCATAAAGTTGTTTTCTTCCAGGCCACTGATCTCCAAATCATTGAGCATGTAGCTATCTACTAGTTCTGAGGAGTTCATAGTGCTCAGCCGTATCTTAACTCTTTTGCCTCGTGCATTTAGTCGCCTTGGTAATGACTTTGTACAGAATGTGGAGGAACTGCCTGGGTCTATAAAGGCATACACTTCTGCAATTTTGTCACCTTTCTTGGACTTTATTTTGACAGGTACTATGGGGAGGATCCAATTGCCTCCAGCCCCGGTGAGCGCACTTAATTCGTGACTCGCTACAAATGGTGTATGTTGTGTGTGACTTTCGGTTTCGTTCTCGTCAGCGCGTGTAACTGGCTGCGCCGTGTCTTGCACTGCTCTGTGTAACATGCGCGGATGTGGCTTTGAACACAGTGAACATACAATTTTTCTAGTGCAGTCTTTCCACAAGTGACCCTTTGTTAAACATCCGAAACAGAAACCGTTTCTTTTTAAGAATTCTACTTTGTCTTCGTGGGTCTGATCGTTAAATTTGACGCACTCGTCTAAGATATGGTCCTTTTTACAATATGCGCATGGCTTAGTGAAAGCGCTAACAGCTGACGTACCGGCATTCTTCATTGTAATCGAGTCTTTGTGGATTTTACCAACCTGTCTGACGTCGGTTGCGAAGCTGACCCTGGCGTTCCCTTCTCTTCTTGACTTGGGTCCTTGCGGGGATTTGTTAAAGTGTCCTTTGTCGCTGGTTGAGGCGTTCAGGTTTCCGAAGATTGGGTTTCAAATTACTTTAGCTCGTTGGTCTATGAACTCAGCTAGCTGCTTAAATTTGGGTCTTGTCTGACTAAGCTCTTCAAGCTTGTATACCTGGTCCCTCCATCTTTTACGCAACTCGTAGGGCAGTTTTGAAGTAATGGTCTGCATGTTGGTAGCGTTATCTAGCTCCTCCATGTGGTCAATGCTTAACATGATGTTGTGACAGGATGCTAGAAACACGGAGAACGCACTTAACGACTTTCCATCCTCTGACTTTATTTCCGGCCAACTGGCTATCTTTAGCGTGTTTGCAATTTTTCGTTTATTTCCAAATCTGTCCTGCAACAGTCTCATTGCCTCTGCATAACCACACTGATCTGGCATAAGCTGACAGCTCATAACGAGGTCTCTAGCCTCTCCCTCAGTGAACTGCTCAAGATAAAACAGCTTATCAGCATCACTATCGGTTTTGTCAACAATAACATGTTTGAATGCTTTCATGAAGGACGTAAACTCAAGAGGGTCACCATGAAACACAGGAACATTGCGTTGAGGTAAAAAGGATTGCCTTTGGCATTTCATGAGCATTGCTGTGATGTCAGCCTGCTGTTGCATCATGCTCTGTGATTCTAAAGTATACATGTCATGGCGGGTGTATTTATTGTCTTGGGTAGACCCTTCATTTAAAGTACTTTTCAATTTTGGTTCAAAACTTACTGGTACACTTGGATGGGCTGTCTTGAAACGTGATGGCAGTCCGAGGTTTTCTATCGACGCGCTGCTCCCGTAAAGTTCGTTGTATTCCAGTTTGGGAGCGCGTACGCTACTTGGCTCGTTAAAGGTGCTCTCTCTTACCGGCTTTCGGCGGCTGTCGTATTCAGGTTTGCGGCCCGTCCAATGCGGGCTGCTCGAGCGCATGCAGCTCGGGTCGATGACTCCGCTCTTTGATGCAGGCTGTCGTGTTTCACAACTCTGATAAACCTGTAATTCAGCGTCGACAACTGCGAGCGCAGTTTCAAATTCCAACCTTTCTTTATCAGCTTTTAGCTGCTCTGCCTCAGCCTTTAATTCTGCTTCTTTTGCCTTTAATTGTGCTTCCTTCTGTTCTAACGCCCGCCGTTCTGCTAAGGCTGCTGCTTTAATCAACAAGGCTGCTCTGTTGGCTTCCGCTTTCTTTATTAGGGCTGAGGATGATGTAGAAGTTACAGACCTTTTGGATGCTGCCGTCGCTACGCTTCCGTGTCTGCTAGAGGCGGACGTCTTAAGCTCCACCACTGACACGCTGTCATCTGGCATAATTCCATCGTCGTCCGTTTGGGACATCATGAAGCGGCTCTTAGTTTCCTCAATCCACAACTCTACTTTTTTCCTAAATTCTGTGCAGCTCAGTATTTTAAACTTGTAGTTTTGCAGATCATGCTGGCGTTCTTCTTCGTTTAGGTGCGATCGCACCTGTCTATTGCTTTCAACACATTCCTTTAGCAGCCCTATAAAGTCAGTGTAGTACTTAGTTTCAACGTCATGCACATTGCATGGGTTGTACATGAGCAGCTGCATTTCTTCGGATAGTGCAGTCAATTGACTCCACTTTTCGCTTCCGGTTTCTTTCATTTTCTGAAGCTTTATTTTCGAATCCTCGTCGATGAGCACCGTCTCACGCTCAGACCCGGCTGTGGCTGGATTCATCTCGCCGTCGGTCGTAGTGAAGCGCGGAGCACTCAAATCCTCTTCCATTTCGATTTCAACAGTTACTTGTTTTCGTTCAAACAGCGGAAAAGCTTTAGACTTTTGTAGATGCGGATGGCTTATTTCACTAGTTTTGACGCGTAGCTAATGTCTTAAAGTTTCACTCACATGACAGAAGTCCGATCTCTTTGTCTTTTGTCGTTTATTTGTCAGCATCAAAGAATCAACACTTCATACAGTCGTCTTGAGTAAATCCACTGTTATTACAGACACCAGTTGCTGCATCTTGCAAATCTCTGAGTTTTACAACAACCTGTTTGCTGTATCTTGTAGATTACAATCTTCGCTTGGGTATCTAACAACACTCTTGTTGTTTCTTACTTTCCCAGCTTACGTTAGCTTACGGTTACAACAACCTCGTTGCTGTATTTTACATTTCTAGCTTACCGGGAGCTCTCATTAGCTGACGGTCTAAAGCTTGTGTTTCCGTAGCCTTCCAAATCTATACTGAGCTTTCTAGCATATCACAGTCACACAAATGCATGTAATAGTAGAATGACATCACAGACCAACCTACGATTATCAACTTATGATGCATAACTAAGAAATTTAAAGCTTATGGCTTATGTAACAAACTTAATGCTTAATGCTTTACTAATGAATAGAACAAGGTAGAATAAATGAAATAACAGCAAGTAAAATAAAATAAAATAAACACAACAACAAATTCATAAAAAGTGCGATATGGCACTTACATGACGCACCTGGATCTTATCAGGAACTTATACAGTGTATATCTTGTTTTTTTTTGTTGTTGTTTTTTTTAAAATAAATAATACATTTCTGCCTTCTGGTCTGTTCTGTTACTGGGTTCCTCCTGTGTCCTGTACTGATGGCCAGATAAAACCTCATTTAGGTGTCCAGGCTTCCCAGCCAATAGTTTCACCAAAAGGTTCATTTCATGAAGTTTTATTTAAGGGCTGATTGTACTGACACCTAGTGGTAGCAAATATATAGTAACATCACAAGCAGCACTAATAATATGACCTGCAGCTGCAAGTGAAGAACTTAAACAGAAAGAAGTGAAGAACACAGACAAGTCCTAATGTTTTTCTTTCTTTTCTTTCTATTCAACTACAAGCCACTGTGTAGAATCTTTGAACAGAATAGATGAATGAATTTTCTAGTCAGTGTTAAAGATTGAATACATAAATAAATGATTAAATACAATAAATAAAATTAGCTGAGGAGGGAAAGAAAAGGGAGATTTAAAAAACCTGGATACAAAATCACTAGAGTTTATGAGAGAGATTGAGCTCCTTTATTTAAACCAAACGTTTGTGTGTATTTTCCTTCATATATTATTATTTAAAAATCCATATATTACAAAATATTAATTTATTAGATATTATCTAATATTTATATATTAGATAATAAGCAAATGTAAAGTTCATTGTGAAATCAAAAAAAAAAATTAGTTTTCTCGAATCTTGATTCAAGAATTAAAAAAAAACTAAATCTCCAATATAACGAGTATTCACTTACAGTACAACTAGTGACGTGCTGAATGAGTCAGTCACATAACTTTCCCATCATAGTATCTAATAGGGTCTACAGGGTATATAAAAATGGCGTATTCAAATAATTAGTGTATTTGTAATGCCCGGTCTGTTCATTTATTTTGGAAACTTTAAGGAGGAAATGCAGAACAAACCAGGTTTTGAGGAGCTGAAAGTGAGGTACAATGTTTAACAAGATCCATTAAATGGATGTGATCAGCCCCGCTGTGGTTCTCCCACATGGCTCTCTACACTCAGTACGGTCAGTCCAGAGGCTTCGCACTCCTGCTGAACATTTTGGTGTGTATTTTAAACACTGAGGACGCAGCAGTAGTTACTCGTGTGAAAAACGTAAAAGCATCAGCTGTGTATCCAGTAGCAGTAACACTGTGGAGAACAGAGAGGATTCAGGGCCACAACTCTGAGCAGTACAGCTCCAGTCGTCTTTAAGCTTTTCACTGCATATCCATTGTGTATGACTGTGTATGTGACTAATAACATTAGAATTAGATTTGTTTTACAGCCTTAGAGGCAGAAGACAACAGGAAGCTAGTATGAGTTTAATTACATTTACATTTAGGCATTTGGCAGACGCTCTTATCCAGAGCGACTTACATTTTTTTTTTAATTTTATCTCATTACACATCTGAGCAATTGAGGGTTAAGGGCCTTGCTCAAGGGCCCAACATTGGCAACTCGGTGGTTGTGGGATTTGAACCTGGGACCTTCTGAACCATAGTCCAATGCCTTAACCACTGAGCTACCCCTGGCCCCAATTAGCAGAATAATGTTGCATAACTTTGTTAAAAAAAAAATAGGACTATCCTGATACTGCTTCAAACATTTTACTCAATTTAAAGTCCTAAGACTATGATGCTCTAGAATGTACTTAAACTACAAAAGTACTACAATTACTCCACAAAGAAAACAGTGTACTTAAACATTATTGAATTTGCTGTTGATGACATCGATGTGTCAGTCCATGTTTGTTTATCAAAGGTGAACAATACGGGGAAAAGTCTAGTGAATGTCTAATGAATCAGGCTGGAGTTTGTACAGGAAGGCGGCGTCATCATCAATTTTTTTTCTGTCATGATGTCATCTAGGGTTGTAGCTATCGAATCTATTAGTAATCGAGTATTCTACCAAAAATGTAATCGAGTAATCGGATAAAACATACTTTTGTGTAATTAAACAGCAATGAGAAAAAAATAGGAGAAACAAAGATTATTATATATATATATATATTTTTTTTTAAAGAAAAATCTGCTTTTATTTTTTAAATGCATACAGCATTTTATCAGAAATAAACACTGTCATTATTCACAATACGAGGAATGGCTTAAAGTTGACTGAGATGAATTAAATGCATTTCAGTGCCATACATTCTTATTTTAAAGCATAAAATGCAAAATCTAAAAAAAAAGGTATTTCAAATGACTTTACATATCAAAAAAATTAAGACACATCAAAATACATTTTAATATAATTTTATCGATCCCTTCCATTTTGCATCCCGCAACAGAACACTCCCTCAATACCCCTATCTCACCTACGCGGTTTCGCACGGTGGCCAGAAGTACGGTTCATCATGATTCACCGCGAGTTTTGGTGCTGTGAGTGTTATATTCTCTGTCTTTTCTTAAAGGAAGACAATGGAATATCTTGAATATCTGGCCGAACAGGGGTATGCACTTTATTATTTGTAGTATTGCTTACAAACAAACACTCAGGTCTACTTTCACTCTTCGTGCACGCTGTGTAACACTAACAACAGTCCTGGTTGCAATAAACATCTCAACAATAGTTCTTATTGTTATAGTGAGTACGTTTCCATCTTTCCGGGCAAATTTAAACATGTTTTTTCCTCGCGGACGCTTGCGGACCTTGCAGAACTTCACAGAACGTCGGCGGGCATCGCGGCAGCTCACAGTGCCTAACACCGCAACTCACCGCGAGTCAAACCGCATAGGTGAGATAGGGGTATAACTATAACTGTTTGCGTCTCCTTCCGCTTTTTTGGGTGATGTAAGCGCTTCTTCTTCGTCTGTGTTTACCGGCGGATTGCATCCGGAAGCACACTGTGTCACGCCAAACAAATAATTGCGCAAAAATATGACACAAGCTTTTAAAATAAATTAATAGAAGCTTCGAGGCAGAAGATTTTGTCTCGATCATTTTTTGGAATCGAATTACTCGAGGAATCGTTTCAGCCCTACTGTCATCTTGTCACATGCATTCCACATTGACCGTATCAGAGCATTATCATCTTCTATGGTGAATTCAGAGCTACTGAAACCTGAGGTCAGGTGTGTGTGTGTGTGTGTACCCTGCGATTGATTGGCACCCCGTCCATGGTGTACCCGGCCTCGTGCCCCGAGTCCCCTGCTGTGGGCTTCAGGCCTCCTGTGACCCTGGATAAGCACTAGAGATAATGATGGAGTGTTTAATGTTTTATAGCTAAATTATTTTAAATGTTATTTCTTATTATTGTCTGTTTTATAGCCTGTGTATATCTGGAGCTGTTTATATTGTTTTGACTCTACAGCACTTGCAAATCTCATGTGTCTTATACACAAATTGTTTCGTGCATATTTTAAGTTTGGTATCATTATTTCTCGTCTTCATCACAGCGCTAGAAGAGAGTAAATGTCCTTCAGTGGTCTCCAAAAACCCTTTAAACACATTTAAACCACTCAGAGCCACTGTGTTGTACAGGAAACATCTACACTGATCACATGAAGGAAAGAAGTGCTGCGATTGAATCGTCACAACACATGAAAATTAGCTTTGCTCAAAACGTGGAAGTTTTTAACATGATGTGGTTTTATTTAGATCAGGACATTATTATGATTATTAGTGGAATATTAATATCCATGTGAACACATGACAGATAACTGCAAATATGACCATGTACATGTGTTCAGGGTCAGTGAGTTTACTACGGTTAAACATACAAAACATAAAAAAAGAAAATAATCATATCTCTGTGTCCACTTATCATTAGGAGGAGACACTGCATGGAGCAGGTGTTACAGACTGGCTGCAGTGTGTGAGATGCTGCTGTGTTTTCTCCTGCTGACTGTCATCACACTGCTGTGGATCAATTACCACATCCTGAAGACAGAAAACATCCAGCTAAAGACCAGCAACAACAACCTGACTGTAGCAAGAGACCAGTTACAGAGGGAGAGAGACCAGTTACAGACCTGTAACAACAACCGGACTACAGAGAGAGAGCAGTTACAGAGGGAGAGAGCTGAACTCCAGAAGTTTTTAGAACTGGGTGAGTTACACTTCACCGCACTGTTACATGATTATTAATGAGCATAATTGTAAACATTCATAATTACATTTAACGAACATTTATTAATTTATTACTTGAACATTAAAACAAGTCTGTTCCTGTTATCACTTGTTCTATACTGTAGCAGTCAGTCTGTAGTAGTCTGTACTTCTGTTGTCATGACACTAGGAAATCAGAAAACACAAATGTATCTATGGAGTTAAAAAATACTGACTTACAAATGTACTGTAAAAATAATGTTGTTTTTCTACCCGTTAAAAAAAAAATCCAGGATTGAGTCCAGGCTGGAAATATTCCAACTCCAGTTTTTACATCATCATTAATGTGCAGAAGAGCTGGACTGAGAGCAGAGAGAACTGCAGCAAGAGCGGAGCAGACCTGGTGATCATAAACAGCAGAGAGGAACAGGTGTGTGTGTGTGTGTGTGTGTGTGTGAGAGAGAGAGTGTGAATCTTATTTATTCTTATTTTTACTACAAACATTGACAGGAATTCATCAATACACTGCGAGCTGGTGGACAAGCTTAGATCGGTCTGAGTAACAGAGACAGAGAGAACAAGTGGAAGTGGGTGGACGGTACAACACTGAGTACTGGGTAAGAAATCACTGAACTAATAATTTACTTCTGATACAGTTACTGACTCTTCATTAGTCTGAGAAACACAGCAGATCCTCTGATTCTCTCCTTCAGGTTTTGGGGAAGTGGAGAACTGAATAGTAAAGACGGAGATGAGGATTGTGTTATAACTGGTAAAACAAATGATCCTGTGATGAACTGGGGTGATGTTCCCTGTAATAAATCATATAAATGGATCTGTGAGAAGAGAATCTTTAACTGAACTGCTGTATGTGAATGAAAAGCAGTAAATTGAATGTACATGTGTATCTGTGTGTCAGTGTGTTGTGTCTGTAAAATCCTCATTACTGTTAATAACTCTGTAACCATCACAGTGTCACCTGTTTATCTGTCAGATTATTTTACATTCAGGTTTGTTTATGAAACGCTACAGATTCTACAGTAGTGACGTGTACAAACACCAGAGCTGTGGGGTTTCATTTGGGATTTAAATGCATTTGGACGACTTTACAGTCATGTGTGTGGCAACATGGACACCAGATTAACTTAGTCTAATCTAATTTATGGGTGGCAACATTAAAAATAAATAAATAAAAATAAAGATAACTAAAGCTTTGTTATACAGTCGACCCATGTGAAGTCGCGGTTCAAAGTTCACAGCCTCAGTGGTTCTCAGATTTTTCCTTTAGAATCGAACTAATTTGCAGAAACCCCTGAAAATATCCTCCACCATTTGTTAATGGATTTTCATGCGCTTAAACATTTTTTTTAATGAGCTTGTGTTTTGGGAGCATATTTAGGGTTTAAACTATAAAAATAGAAATGTATAGACTTTTTATTATATATATATATTTCTTTTTTTTAACAATTCACAGGTGCTCTAGGAACGTAATTTCCGAACTGTAGCACTGATTCTGCACATACACACAGCATTCAGGCCACAGAGACCACATCTCCCCTAAGAGTCAGCAAATAATGGCATATTTCTTTATATTTACATTCATTTGGAATTTATTAAACAATAAATACAAAGTTTGTTCATAATTCATGTCTCAAGTGTCTGTTCTGAATGTAATTTTAGACTTTTATTATAGACTGAATATGATTTTAGTTCATTACTCAAGAAATTTTGAATCTGTTAAATAATTTCAGTGTAATCTGTCATACAGAGTCAGACGTCTAGATGTAAGGAGTGAATAAGAGTCAATTATAGACAGATGAGAGTGATGCACTGGTAGATTAGTTATTAGGAGGTGGGACAGTGATGAGATGCTTTATAAATTAATGCTGTTTTAAACTGACTTCAGTAAAACTCAGCAAACAAGCAGCTTCACATGAAGCCCAGGTGGAGATTTAGATCCTCATTGAAAGCTGAACGGTGAGTAAAAACTCAGATATGATGTGAGGAAGTCTTGAGAGGGAGCAGACTCAGAAGAGGAGATGATCTATGGGTTGTCTGAGGCTGATGATGGTGTGGTTATAAATCAGTGAGTACTGTTACTGTAGTATGTTGACGTGGTGTTCAGTTAGAGTGTGAATGAGCACAGGACAGACTTTATGATCACAGCAGCAGGTCTTGTGTACAGATCTACAGTATCCAGGTGAGATTATCCTCATCTTATCATAAACTCAGATGACCCTCTAGTGGCAGTGTTGTGCCATGCTTCCTGACAGGATGCTCTCCATGAGGCAGATACAGAAGTTTCACACCCTGAAAGAAGAAAAAGGAATAAACAGTGTGAGGTATCACTGACAGTCACATTTACTAGAATAAGTACCCTTTGTTGGCGGGTAAAGAGTTTGTAGAAATAGTTAAAAGGTTAAAGCTAAAAATAGGCTCATCAGCATCTGACACCTAAATGCTCCTAACTTCCCGTCTACTCAACATTCTGATTTAATTAATGACATAAGTTTAACTTCAGGCAAATACAGAAGGACTGACAAAGTTTCATTAAATTCTGTTCAGCCAGTTTTGCGTGATGCTGTGACAAATTCAGCTGGACAAACATACAGACATAAGGACACAACATTTACAGGGTCTGGTTTCGGTCCTCCAAATGGTCTGGTCATGACAAAGTCTCAGTCTGTTTAAAAAAAAAAAAACATGATTACAATAAAAGGTCATTATGAAATAAAGGATTTTTGAGAGGAGTAATCAGTTAATTTAAAATAAATATTCCATTAATAGTTTGCATGTTCTCCCCGTGCTTGGTGGGTTTCCTCCGGGTACTCCGGTTTCCTCCCACAGTCCAAAGATATGCAGATTAGGCTAATTGGCGTTCCCAAATTGCCCGTAGTGTGTGATTTGGTGTGTGAGTGTGTGTATGTGTGTGTGCCCTGCGATGGATTGGCACCCTGTCCAGGGTGTACCCCACCTAGTGCCCGAAGTCTCCTGGGATAGGCTCCAGGTCCCCCGCGACCCTGAACACAGGATTAAGCGGTATAGAAAATGAATGAATGAATGAATTCCATAAATATGGATATAATTTATAAATAATATTTTCTTTTCTACACTGAGGTCACAATAGCAGCTCTAACACTTAAGGTATGTTTAGGATTCTATAGGATTTATTGGATTATTTAGTGCTGGGGTGAGGTAACAGAGGTGTTGAAGTAAATCAACACTGTAGCATTAATTATTTTTCTATAACATCCTCAAAGTGTCCTGAAGTCCTAAAGCACTGATATTGGAGACTCCTTTCATAAACAATAAATAATCATAGAATCTCTCATCTGTCTTCCATTATTTTAATTTCTGGAGGAGTAGAGAGGCTTCTGTAATGTTTATTGAAGATGTATTGAATATTTGCCTGTTACATTTCACATAAAAAATTTGAGATCATGTTCATATTAAACAATGTAACTATTAATAAACAAGTAGATACTTACAGGCCTTTTCAGTTTTAGGTTGCATGTACAATTTGCAGCTTGCCTAATTAAAGCAGAGAATCAGTACTGATTTTAAATAGGGTGACAACCCAATAATGCTGTATGAAATAGCTGATTGGTTCAGTGATCTAATTAGTGTTTATTAGCTTTTTAAGTATCATTTCTCTCACTAATACTCCATTGTAGATGCACTTGAAGGGATGGACAAGGCACAGATGGGAAAAGGCATGAATATTGAACGTTTGTTCTTCCTTTACAAAATTTCAGGTGGTGTAAAGAAGGGAACTGAGGAGTCTGGGTGTAATGTTATGGGATGTTACAATATGCAAACACGTGCAGAAGTAGTTGGCTTGCATATATCCTGATGCACACCAATATGGGGAGTAAGTGGAAATAGCAGAACACATTTTACTCATATTAAAATACAACTATTAATGTACACCAGGCAGCTATAACTGTCACCACATCTTAATGTCAGGCAGGTGGTTTAAAGTTTGATGAAATAAAAAGCTGTGTCAATGAAAATATTTTATATTTAGTTTACACACCAATTATGACTTATTGTGTCTTTGTAAAAGTCTCAGTGGACAACAATCCCTGTAGATAGTAATACAAGTTAAGGATCAATCTGGGCACCTTAAGCTTCTACAGCAGCAATACTACCCGCTGTACAGACTGAGACAGCAGACCTACTCTGATCTCCAGGGTATCCGGGTGATTGTGTGTGTGCAGCTTCTCTCAAGACTAGTGTATTTTCGTCTCACACAACATTCATATCTGCTATGAAAATGTTTTTGTTTTGATCAAAGAATGCTTAAAAATAATATCCAGACTGATGATTATTTATTCAACTACGTTCAGTGTGTTAGTACAGATGATACAAACTTCACTGAGAGACTACAAATGTATTAATCAACCCTTTATATAAGATGAAAAGCAAAAAAATTTCCTTTTGTCTCTGTACCGTCCATCAATACACTTAGTGTCTGTCTGAGTGTTCTTCATCTGCGTTAAACTCTCTACATCTTCCTGTAATTCAATGCTTTAAAGTCTTGACATTGTTTTATTTCTTGAGGTTTAATGTCGTCAAGAAAAAAAAAGTACAAAATAACAGTTTATTGTGCTGTGCAGAAATTGCATCTATTATGTCATGTTTAGTCATTTAATTAATAAAATCAAGCAGAGGGCGTTTGCTGACCTGGAAGACGTCGCCGAGACGTCCGTGAACGATTTTAGAATGAGGCTTAGCCTACACTCTAAAAAATGCTGGGTTGTTTTTTCTACCCAAACGCTGGGTTGCCGCTGTTGGGTCATTTTTCTGGGTTATTTACAGAGAGTTGGGTAGTTTTTGTGTAACCCAGCTGCTGGGTTGAAGTTTGCTTGGCCCCTCCCCCAAAGTTCACCGGTGGATTCAGCGGCTGTCACTCAGCTTCGTGTCTCTTGAGCTCTCACACCGCTGATGACGGTTCATCCTCCTCGGACATTTAAGGGGAAATGGCGTTAAATACAAGGTCTGTATACACATGTTCACTCACCTAATTCACATATGACTGAAAAATTATTACTATATGTAACATTTATTACTGTTACCGTGTTAAGGTTACACACAAACTTTCCGGCTGGTCTGAGGTACTGGATGATAATTTAGCTGAGAATAGCTGCTAGTTAGCCAAAGAACGCCACCTGTGTATGAAAGAAACGGCTAAGATGTCTGAGCTTTTTTAGTTTTCTCTGTAGAATGTTTGCAGGGTTACGAAGATGGTGAAGTGATGAATGAACGCTAAACTGTTAACTGTAGGGCTACCATGACCAGGCATTTAGTTAGTTTGCTAGCATTAGCAACCACTTTAGAACTTTATTAAACTCACTGCTTGAGACAATAAAATGCTGGTGTGTTACAAAACACTGACCCTCTCACAAATATACAGACCTGCTAACCCTCCCGTTTTTCACCAGCTAGTAATTTACTCTGCGGTCAAATTTCTCCTGCGTTTCTCCCGAGTTATAACAATATTTTACACCTTTCCCCCTTTGGCAAGTATGCAAATGTATCACCAGTAATAGCATGTAAGCTAACCAAGTAGCTCTCTTTAACCCAGTGGTTCTCAAACTTTTTCTGTCATTCCCCACTTAAGGGGGTGAGCAAATTTTCAAGCCCCACTTGTCAACAAAATAATAACGAAATCTGCCAAGTTTACTGTTTATTGAAATATCAATTTCTAAACCAATAAGATCAAACAACACCAAGTTAAAAACAGATAAAATACATGTGCAATTGTTATAAAAGGCTTTTATAAAAAATCTTTGCATAACTGACCCCATGTTTATTAGCTGCTCAGCAATCGTTTGTAGTTTTTTTGCACTGGCCAATACTGTATGCAACTTTGAATAAAGCCATTTGTGCTTTGCTGTCCACTGATTCAGATGTTACCATGCGATTCTCCTGCTGTCTGTATTCTGCCAGCTTTCTTTGAAAGAAGTCGAGTGGCTTATTAACATGTGTTGTCTCTAAGTGTCTTCCTAATTTGTTGGGTCTCATGCGGTCTGCTGCCAGCGGTATAAGACACAAAACACACACAGGTCTCCTCTCCTGTGCCCCCACCATCCCCACCATGAAGCAAGTTAGGCTTCATTAGTGGTGGGCGATATAACCAAAATCTTCTATCACAGTAGAAGCTATTTTCTACCTCGGTAACAATATAATCACAATATAGCAATTTGTATCTGAAAATGCATAAATAAAAATTCAAACACAAAGAAACTGTTTTACAGTACATAATGTAATTTTATATAAACTGTGAATTGCTGAGGTTTGCCGCATTTTTTTTGACTTTGGCCATATTCATTTGGATGCTTGGATTTCAGATGATAGAAGAGGTTTAACATGTTTCCACCACTTGTTAAAACAGTGAACTTGTGTACCTTGCAAATCAAATTCAAAAATTATATTTAATTCAAACCTTAAAATAAAAGACTATGAATAGGAAATAAATATGAAAAATAAAATAGGGGGTAAATTTAACTAGGAATGAATAAAATAAAATATAAAAACTAAAGTTAAAATAAAATAACTGTACAACAATACACAATATAGAAAATATATGAAGAATATGTGAACAATAAGAGCAGCTGTACGAGTAGGAAAAGAATGGTAATGTCCAGGGTTGTGCAATCCACATGGTTAAAGTGGATCACGTTCATCTCATTCGTATCACTTTTTTATACCCAAACTAATTCCACACCACAGACGAGGCACCTTTTCTCTTTACAATCTCCTCGTTGTTGGTTTTGTCACATATAAGCAAGCTCACTGCTCGTCTTCTTCCATTGTCGAAGTGTATGTGAAGCCAAACACATCAAAAGTGGGACGAAACCGTGGCACCCGATTGAACCAAATATCTGCGCAAATACAGCGCAGTGCGACTGAATAGCGCAGTGATGATCTGGTTTATTTGCGCAGCCCGGTGGATCGCGCAGCGCCGCTCGAATGCGACCCACTATGTTTTTATTTACAAACTATTTAAAATGTCAGGACTGTTGATTATTGTTTCCGCCTTGCCATGCCTGGTTTGTACTGTATGTGCGCATCCCAGAAAATTTATTTTGATGGTCGGCGCGGTTTATTTCTGTCAGAGTCGCGCAGCGCTGCCCAGTGGGTCGCGCAGGTTTGTGATTCGAGCAGCGCTGCTGAAGTTGGCCCGACGTTAAACCGTTATTGTTCCACTATGGTTCCACTTTTTCTCCCGGCCCACAACTGATGTTATTTTAAATTTACTTGTATTAATGATCCATTTATTTGTGTGTGATTGTTTAGTTTTGAGCGTACGCTCTTCATTATCAATAAAGAAAAGCATGAATTAGAATAGGTACTTTCCTGTTATTTCCTCCCGTTCATTGCGCCCCACCTGTCATGTCTGTATTCCCCACTAGTGGGGCGCGCCCCACACTTTGAGAACCACTGCTTTAACCAAAGTTAAATTAACTATCAGTCAGCGCGCCAACTACAGGAAAAAGTACCACAGCTGTACAGGTAACTACTAGATGGAAGTATTAATATTTTGGTGATTGTAATGTACCAGTATGACACCAGCTATGACATTTTTTCGGTAATTAGCTTAAAATCAATGCAGACTACAATATCAACTAGTCTGACAAAGAGTTGTATCCTAAAAGCCATGCTTATTTTGCTGTTTTATTTTTGGTAGTAGCTGTCTCCATGTTTTTGTTTCTGGTTACCTATACACTATCTTAATGGGCAGCTTTGTAATTTTTTAGTATCAATCGTATTTCACACGAAATTGAGAGTCTTATTCAGTTTAATCTTTGCTATTCAACAAAATTTTAACTTTTTCATTTCTTTCTTTCTAAGGTTGGAACCAACATGGTGGAATACCTCCAGCAGGCTGAAGTGTCAAGGCCGTACCCCTACATCCTCACGTTGGGAGATAATGACCAGCACTGCTCTCAGTAATGTTGTAATGTTGCTATGAAATAGCGAGACCTACCTGAAAAGTCATAGACAGACAGTGTTTGTATGTTAAAATGAGACCAGGGCTGGATAGTTTTGATCCTGCTCTGTAGAAGTTGCTTCAGCCTATTTGTTCAATTACTCCATTCTGCTCTTATCAGTAATAGTATAGTAATGATGTCACTGTTGATTATCTGTTCTTGTGCTTTTGAAAAATAAATGTTTTTTCTAAGAACATTTAATAGGATGATGTTTATTGCATACATGTATGTTTTTTGTAATAGACCAGTATATCAAAGTAATTTAACTGTTTAATAGACATGCGTGTTTTTTTTTTTTTTTTTTACAGATTCACTGTAAAACATGAAAATAATAATAACCTATTTGTGAGGTAGAATTAACCCAATTCTACCTCACAAATAGACCAATTTATGTGGTGGAATTAACCCAGCATTATAGTTAAATATGACCTAGCATTTGGATTGAATATTTAACCCATCTTGTTGGGTTAAACAAATAACCCATCTTGCTGGGTTACATTAACCCAGCATTTAGTTAGTCCTATATTTACCTAGCAGCTGGGTTAAAAACAACCCAGATTGGGTTGTTTTTAACCCAGCATTTTTTTAGGGTGTATGTATTGAAGACGTAAATTAATTATAACGACCCTGATCCGCTCTTTAGACGATGTTAATCAGATGTTTATACATCTGCCAAATGTCCGATGGACTTAGTTTTATTAAAACACCCCCTCACATTATTTTAATTAAAATACCCTCGGCACGTCTATAATGCTCCCTAATGCATGTTACAATGACCAAATATAATAATTAATAAATAAACCGCACTCCACTAATAAAACAGATTTATTTATTTTTATAAAAAATACATTTAATAAAAAGCAAACATTTGATTAATTTATACAAAAACGAGTTAACAGCAACTTACAAATGAGGTCTCAATTTGAAAAGATGTACAAAACATAACACCATAAATAAGTAATCATAGAAAAAAAAAATTAAACACCAACAGAAACGTTTTGTACTTAACTGTACGTTATGATTTAAATATGACCGTTAGATCCGGTTGGTCAGGAAACTCCTGAAGTCAGATGCAGACACACTTTCAGTCACAAACTCCTGTGAAAAAATAAAGAGAGATATTCAATTAAAATTCATGAAACTCAATTTAGCAAATGAACAATATTTATACTTTGTTCCTCTCGCTTCACAACTCATGAGAACAGACCGAAACCAGAACCGAACCGGATTAAGCACGCGCATATAACCGTCGGTATTTTAAGTGTGATTAATAATACAAGAAATAACTTAAACCAAAATAACGAGACTAAACATCGCTAAACAACAGGTGACATTTATGTTCAGTATTTCGGTTCTATTTAGAGAGATGGGAATTAATTCCTGCTTACCTTTTCCACACGACTGCCAAACGCTTGTCTTCTCAACACACTGTGTTCTCTTCTCACGATGTTTGCTCTGATATTTCCGGTTTTCATAGTGACAAGATCTCTTTGGTTTCTCTCAACAGTATTTAATCTAATATATGTTAAGTTGTTAAATTTCATGCAAATACAACATTTATTCATGTTTATCTTTGAAACATGAATTTATTATGTACAACACATATTACATTTTAGTACATCCTTTTTTTGAGTGTATAAGAAAGAAAATGGGAAAAGGAACATGAACCTGCATTTACATCTACAAAGTAATGTAGTGTTCGTCTTTAAACGTGCTATACGTTCTAGTAAAATATTTGGATTAAAAAAAAAAAAAAAAAAAAAATAAAATAACATATTTCCCCTTAAATCATTCAAGTCATAGCTGATGCTGCAGCTTCCCGTCCACTTACCAGCAAATTTCGGATGATAAAGATACGTCATATAGACGTCATATAGACGTAAGGATGATGTATCATTTAACAGTTCAAACAGGCGATCTACAGACGATCAAAATATGACCAAAAAAAAACTAACACAATGTTCACCAGATGATATGCTCTTTAGCAGACGTCTCCGCGACATACCTGTGCTATCTGGGTAAGGCCTTGTTTACACGGGCGTTCCATTTTTGGATAAACGAACTCGCTCTGAACGTCCTGTACGTTTATGTTGTGTTTTGTAGTGGCGCTCGATTGTCTTCTACACTGGCGTTCGTTTGTCTCTGTCTAACGCCAGCCTGCAGCCCAAATTTTAGTTTGTGTGTTAACCTGTGGGGACTGTGTCGGGAACTGGATATGAAAGCCCTTGTCATTTTATTTGAGGTGGTCCCTTTTGCTATATTAGACATTAATCTTCTTGTTTAAAAAATATTTTTATATAATGTATAAAAAAAAACATTAAAAAAAAAATAGTGACTTAGGGAGAGAAAAAAATCCCTGCCGCTACTGGGTTACTACTACATCGGATTAAAGGAAGTTTTTTGTGGTTTATGAAGAAATGCGAACATTTCTGCGCAAGTTTTATTTAAGCATTTCCCCATGTATAGCATGTAGGATCATGGGACATATATCCGATCCTCCAAAGCGTAAAATGGACGCGGAGAAAACAAACTAGACGCCTTTTCCTTGTGTTCGTTGGGATTTGAACGGCAAGAAAAAGCTGCATGCAACGTTTTTTTTTTAACACCGTATAAACGCGCAGCCGGACAAATGCACGTCACCAAAGCCCGTGTGAACACTCTCACATGACTATGTGTAGAAAACCCTCGGCGCTTTATCCGCGCTCACCGGATGCTACGAATGCCAGAAAAACGCTCGATTTTAACGCACGTGTGAACAAGGCCCAAGTACGATGAGTGGGCCTGGCAAGCGCAGGTCTTAGCAGGTCAAGAAGCTCCATATTCTGTTGCCTTGGAAGGCGAAACTTTATTTTAAGTAGCCACCTCAGGCAAAATATGAAAAGGGCTGAAGTTTTGCCTAAAGGAAAAATTTACATGAACCAAACGGCTCCGTGGACGGCGCCGTCTTCAGTTTAGCACAGCATGCTGTATAATACTCCATTAGGAATACAACTTTGATAACGTGCCATAATGTGCTTCCATACACCGCTGATTTATAAAGACTGCTGCTCAGTGGCGGCGACTAGTGTCTCAAGCTGAAACTATGTTAAGAGTGAGTTAAGGTTGGTCCAGATCAACCTTACGAACGTGTGACTTACCCAAGAGATACTTAGCGTACGAACGTTTCGGGAAATGCGCCATAACGTTAAGAGCGAGGTTAAGGTACAACTTAAGAACTACTTAGCGATAAGAAGCTTTCAAGAAACCGGGCCCAGGGCTGCGTTTCCCAAAAGCATCATAAGCCTAAGTAGTTCGTAAAAATGATCGGACGAATGATCTTAATATTACGGTCTGTTTCCCAAAACCATCGTAACTTAAGTAGCACTTGAAAATCTTAACTACTTAGAGATAAGCTTTCGAGAAACCGGGCCCAGAAAATTTGGAGGACCCACATTTTTGTAAAGCTGAATTTGTCAGAGCATCACACAGAACTAGCTGAACAGAATTGAATGAAACTTTGTAGTTCCCTGAAGTTAAACCTGGGTTATAAATAAAATCTAAATTATACGCATCAACAAATAGCACTTACTCTAGTAACTCCTAAAAGCAGTTGCCACTAGAGGGCAGTGTTGTGACATTCAACATGGCACTCAATGGTAGTGTGAGGCTCAATGTTAGGTTTTTCTCGTCTGCCATGTGGAAGGCCCGTGTTCGATTCCTACCCAATGCCCAAACTCCAGGCACTGGATGCAGTACCAGAGATACCACTGAGTCACACCCATATAAATGAATTAATTCACTGATCTTCTGGTTTTTCAGCATGGAGCATGAAAATCTAGTCTTATTAGCTGCACCTGAGCAGTGGCGGTTCTACACTAAATTGCTCCCCGGGCGAGACTCCCTCCTGGCGCCCCAAGCCTAACCCCAACCTCATGATGTACTCTAATTCACTGGGGCAGCCCATACTGTGTCCACTACAAAGTGTACACCTGAAGCCCCCTCAGCTACTACTTAGGTTATGCCTGAGCATCCTGGAATTAGAAGACCCTGGATTTTAGTGTTTATACTTTACACTCCTGTCTCACACTGGGAATGAGAAGAACATAAAGCACAATGAGCTTCGTGCTTATGAGCTGCCATATTTATTTAGTGAAGCTTAAACCATTAAACACAGACTGAGGTTTTGCAATAGCTTAATTCCCGAAATCTTAAATAAAAATACTGTAATGATTTTTGTAGAGGATCTTCAGATATAGATATCCAAGTGTTGTAGTTTCTAAACAATAATTGAGTTTATGATGAGGATAATCTCACCTGGATACTGTAGATCTGTAAACAAGACCTGCTGCTGTGATCATAATGTCTGTCCTGTGCTCATTCACACTAACTGAACACCATGTCAACACACTGAGTACTGTTACAGTAGTCTTCACTCTTCTACACCTGCATACTGTACTGATTTATAACCACACCATCACCAGCCTCACACAACCCATAGATCATCTCCTCTTCGGAGTCTGCTCCCTCTCAAGACTTCCTCACATCATATCTGAGTTTTTACTCACCGTTCAGCTTTCAATGAGGATCTAAATCTCAATCTCCACCTGGGCTTCATGTGAAGCTGCTTGTTTGCTGTTAAGAGTTTTACTGAAGTCAGTTTAAAACACAGCATTAATTTATAAAGCATCTCATCACTGTCCCACCTCCTAATAACTGATCTACCAGTGCATCACTCTATAATTGACTTTTATTCACTCCTTACATCTAGAAGTCTGACTCTGTATGACAGATTACACTGAAATTATTTAACAGATTCTAAATTTCCTGAGTAATGAACTAAAATCATATTCAGTCTATAATAAAAGTCTAAAATTACATTCAGAACAAACACTTGAGACATGAATTATGAACAAACTTATTTATTGTTTAATAAATTCCAAATGAATGTAAATATAAAGAAATATGCCATTATTTGCTGACTCTTAGGGGAGATGTGGTCTCTGTGGCCTGAATGCTGTGTGTATGTGCAGAATCAGTGCTACAGTTCGGAAATTACGTTCCTAGAGCACCTGTGAATTGTTTAAAAAAAAAAATTATAATAAAAAGTCTATACATTTCTATTTTTAAAACCCTAAATATGCTCCCAAAACACTTTAAGTACATTTCAAGCTCATTAAAAAATTTTTTTTAATGTTTAAGCGCATGAAAATCCATTAACAAATGGTGGAGGATATTTTCAGGGGTTTCTGCAAATTAGTTCGATTCTAAAGGAAAAATCTGAGAACCACTGAGGCTGTGAACTTTGAACCGCGGCTTCACATGGGTCGACTGTATAACAAAGCTTTAGTTATCTTTATTTTTATTTATTTATTTTTAATGTTGCCACCCATAAATTAGATTAGACTAAGTTAATCTGGCGGCCATGCTGCCACACACATGACTGTAAAGTCGTCCAAATGCATTTAAACCCCAAATGAAACCCCACAGCTCTGGTGTTTGTACACGTCACTACTGTAGAATCTGTAGCGTTTCATAAACAAACCTGAATGTAAAATAATCTGACAGATAAACAGGTGAGACTGTGATGGTTACAGAGTTATTAACAGTAATGAGGATTTTACAGACACAACACACTGACACACAGATACACATGTACATTCAATTTACTGCTTTTCATTCACATACAGCAGTTCAGTAAAAGATTCTCTTCTCACAGATCCATTTATATGATTTATTACAGGGAACATCACCCCAGTTCATCACAGAATCATTTTTACCAATTACAACACAATCCTCATCTCCGGCTTTACTATTCGGTTCTCCACTTCCCCAAAACCTGAAGGAGAGAATCAGAGGATCTGCTGTGTTTCTCAGACTAATGAAGAGTCAGTAACTGTATCAGAAGTAAATTATTAGTTCAGTGATTTCTTACCCAGTACTCAGTGTTGTACCGTCCACCCACTTCCACTTGTTCTCTCTGTCTCTGTTACTCAGACCGATCCAAGCTTGTCCACCAGCTCGCAGTGTATTGACGAATTCCTGTCAATGTTTGTAGTAAAAATAAGAATAAATGAGATTCACACTCTCTCTCTCACACACACACACACACACACCTGTTCCTCTCTGCTGTTTATGATCAGTAGTTCTGCTCCGCTCTTGCTGCAGTTCTCTCTGCTCTCAGTCCAGCTCTTCTGCACATTAATGATGATGTAAAAACTGGAGTTGGAATATTTCCAGCCTGGACTCAATCCTGGATTTTTTTTAATGGGTAGAAAAACATTATTTTTACAGTATATTTGTAAGTCAGTATTTCTTTTTAACTCCATAGGTACATTTGTGTTTTCTGATTTCCTAGTGTCATGACAACAGAAGTACAGACTACTACAGACTGACTGCTACAGTATAGAACAAGTGATAACAGGAACAGACTTGTTTTAATGATGTTCAATTAATAAATGTTCATTAAATGCAATTATGAATGTTTACAATTATGTTCGTTAATAATCATGTAACAGTGCGGTGAAGTGTAACTCACCCAGTTCTAAAAACTTCTGGAGTTCAGCTCTCTCCCTCTGTAACTGGTCTCTCTCTGTAGTCCGGTTGTTGTTACAGGTCTGTAACTGGTTTGTCTCTATAGTCAGGTTGTTGTTGCTGGTCTGTAACTGGTTTTCTGTCTTCAGGATGTGGTAATTGATCCACAGCACTGTGACGGCAGTCAGCAGGAGAACACACAGCAGCACCAGACACACTGCAGTCAGTTTGGACCACCTGCTCCATGCAGTGTCTCCTCCTAATGATAAGTGGACACAGACATGATTATTTCTGATTATTACAGACACATTATTATTTTTTTTTTTTTTAATGTGTTTATAACCATAGTAAACTCACTGATGGACTGCGGCCCTGAACACATGTACATGGTCATATTTGCAGTTATCCGTCATTTGTTTACATGGATATTAATATTCCACTAATCATAATGTCCTGATCCAAATAAAACTACATCATGTTAATCATTTCAGTCAGAACAGTCTGACCCGAAATGAACTAAATGACTCAAAAAAAAAAAAAAAACCGAGACTGATGAACGAGATTCAAAAGAACCGAGGCACTAAAATGATTCAAACTTCCCATCACTAGTCTGTGAAGGTGAAAGTAGGAGAGGTGTGTGTGTGGCACAGTGTCCAATGATGCGTGCGCACAAAGACACGCACGCACACAGCAGGCAAAGACTATTACGGATTTCGCTGCCTCCGCCATGTATCTTTCCTCTACCTCCGCTCGTTTTATTTGAAATTTTTGCTCCGCCCTGTTTATGAGCCCTGTCGAACTCTGCGAGAGTGCGTTCACATTTTTTTTTTTAAATAATCAAATGTCTCCACGTTGCGCGATGCAACAAATCGATTATGAAATTCGTTGCCAACACTTAGTAATCGATTTTTATTGATCTAATCTATTCATTGTTGCAGCCCTAATTATCTGTGTAAAGACTTATGAATAATGTGATTGTTTCTCACTTAATGGAACGATATGAACAGTTTGACAGCAGAACACATTTCTCAGACTTTTAATTACGCCAAACGTTTATTCTCTGACACTGGATGACAAACTATTTTAATTTGAAAACTGCTATTATAACTACTTCAGAAGCATAAACTTCCACATTTTGAGCAAAGCTAATTTTCATGTGTTGTGAAATCTTCTTTCTTTCATGTGATCAGTGAAGATTTTTCCTGTGACCCAATGGCCATGAGTGGTTTAAATGTGTTCAAAGGGTTTTTGGAGAATATTGAAGACAAAAAAAAAAAAAAAAAAAACGGATATTTACACTTATACTGTTGCTGCAGTTACTTCAGCAGTAATAAATAACACGCGTTTCACTTAATATCCTGTTTTACAGAAAACGTTGAGGATATTATGTTATTTGGATGTGTGTACACCGTGTTATATACTTAAAACCATGTGGGATTCTGTAGTGTAAGCACTGTGCTGAAGCAGAAAAAAAAAAACTTTACAAAACTTTGTGTACAAGAGACATGAGATTTGCAAGTGCTGTACAGTCATAACAGCTGCAGACCCTATAAACAGGCCATTAACAAAAGTGGGGGTCTTAACATGCTTAAAAACTCAGGTTGGAATCTGCTGCCATTAGGATGCCTGAGAGTCGCATAGCCCGAGGCCCCACACAAGATTTTGCTGCATAGATCATACACACTTGCACGTATGCACACGAAACTCAGTAAACATTTAGAGCACTGCGTGTCCTGGGCTCAACTCAACAGGAAGTCAGTTATTTTGGATCGTTAAATCCCGATGCATTTTGATTTACTCCTCCTAAGGAATTTATACGATCGCCACCAAACCGGGCCGATGTAATTTAAAGACACTGAGGATGCAAAACTGTAGAGGGATTTTTGCTCTCAAACAGGTCAGCCGTGGCGATGCCTTAAACTTGTGCTGAAAGTGATTTATAACTGTGTGCGGCCTTTTATTGTGAGACATTATTCAGTGACACGTTCAGTGACATCACATTAAGTAACATCATAGTCTGATGCTTATTTTCCAGCATCTGTGGCCTATTGTACACACGTACACATCACAAATACATCTCTCTTAAACAAACACTCATACACAGTCATCACAAATGTTAACACTGATGTACACACTCCAGCCACTGGATACAGTGCCGGTCCCAAGCCCGGATAAAAAAAAATAAATAAAATAAAAATTGGGAGGGTTGCGTCAGAAAGGGCATCCGGCGTAAAACCTGTGCCAAGTTGTAGTGCGGACTGGATATTCCGCTGTGGCGACCCCTTGCCGGGAGCAGCCGAAAGACCACCACCAACAACAACATGTACACACAAGCTTTTTGGAGGTCTTGACATAAAATTCCCCCTATTCTACTGTACACATCACAAATGTTACACAGTGAATATGACAAATATTTAGGTTTCAGGCCTATTATATCATATTGTGTAAAGTGTGCAAGTTGTGCGGTGCACCCAGGCGGTGATGCCTTTTTGTAGGTCTTCACACACTCAAAGGACAAACAGGTTGTGCGGTGCAGTATCAGCACGTCACTCCTCCCATAAAACAGCACAGCCATTAGCATTTACTTACATCTGAATAGATTCGTTTAAATAAATAAATTATAAATAGTTTATGATATAGCCATTTAAACAATTTCTGCGCACACGTTTATAAGCATTTTAATCAAAACGCTGCCTTTTATAAAAATGAAAATGCGCATGTGCAACAGCACTCACTTTCACATTGCAAAAGGCAATATTTGTTTTTAAAGTGCATATACACAATAAAACAATTGTTTTAGGATAACTTTTTATACATTTTTGTATTTTGTTCTACTTTGTTTTTTGCACAAACGCATGGGCGCGTTATAATAAATTCATAGCCGTACTACTACTAATGAATGGAGAAAGTGCAGTCAAAGAAGAATCATTATTGAGGGAGAGAAGAAAATGAAGACAATACGCAAGATTGACTGGGCCCTACAGGTAATGTATGTCACATGCCTGTGAAATTCAATGCCATGGCAGCTTGTGAGATCCTTTTCTCAAAAAGCACATTCTTAATGGCCACATCTGTAGTGGCTGCTACTGAGAAGGGACAGTAGAGAGAGACGTGTTGGACTTTATGGTCACAAGTTCACAAATGTACAGCAGTGCTGGATTATTCAAGGCTTTGTAGATTATTAACCTTGAACTTGACCCTGAACTGAACATGTAATCAGTGTAGTGCATCTCCTGTCCCCTAGAACCTTTTGGTTAAACCTGGAGAATGTAAATGTGTTTCCTATCCTCTGTTTGTCTCTAGGTCTCTATGACTGACATGGTAATGACTGGTTCTTTGGATGTTGGGCTTGTACAGTACCTTGCAGAAATATTCACCCCCTTGGCATTTTTTTTTTGCCTCACAACTCATTGATTGTTTGAAGGTTTGCATCATTTCATTTACAGAACATGCTTACAACTTGTAAGATGTGATTTTCTTTTTGTGAAGCAAACAAATAGGACAAAAAAAAAACTTGCATGCTTGGTCTTTTTGAAGACCTGCAGTGATTCTCCTTAAATTTGTGTAAATGTAAAATCTGTACCAATATAATAGCTTAACCCCTTATTTATGTACAGTAGAGCTCAAACTGGGCTTTCATGAAATGTGGCGGATGTAAATATGTCAGATGCATGTGCAACTTTTAAACTTGTGTCAAATTGCACAAATACAATTTCAAACTTTAGCAGATAAGCAGAGAAAATAGGGAATAAACAAACCTGGCAGATTGTTTTGAACACAGAACTGAGTTGATGAAAGTGTTGGGTGTGTCCATAGCAAAACAACTAAACACTCAAAGTCTTTTAATTTGGGGTAAAGTGACTGGTGTGAATAACTCTTTCAGCAGAACCTCTTTCACTGAATAATCTATGACTTTGAATTACTGCGCAAAAGGTGTGAAAAGCTTAGCTACTCGAGCGCTCCTGGAGGGCTGTGATTGGCTGAATAGTAAGGTCGCATCTGATTGGCTAAAGAGCACGAATGACGCTCCAACTTGCCAGCAAAGTCTCAAACACACAAATCCAGTGTGATATTCACACACGCAAGTCGATTTTTACATGCACAGCCCATGATGCACTGAACACAGGATTAAGCGGTATAGAAAATGAATGTATATTATGAAAACGTATATATTTTTTCGTGCATGTGAATTGGGTTACGCACGTGAACGTGTTTGTGTGAATTATTTGACACCGATTTGCCTCCATAGATTTCACCAGCAAAACTCTCTCAACTATTCACACCTACACAGTTCGAGGGAAAAAAAAAAAAAAGAAAAAAAAAAGGCAGTTTCTGAAACATTAATTGAAATACAATTCTAATGTATATAATTGTAAATAAATCTCATTAATCTATATATTGGCACGTGCATGTTCATCTGACTTTAGATCAAAACTTCAAACAGTTAAAGAGCGTGCCCCATTCACAGACACCATGCATTGTGCTGTGGTGTTTGTAATCTGAGAATTTTATGAATTAAATAAAGCTGCTGATTTTGATACACACTCACTTTCCAATTTTCACCTCCACTTTGATCAAAACGCTGCCAATCTGAGCCGATACGAGCAGCTGTGTTTTTAGTCATAATATACACAGATCACAAAAGGGGGCAACTTTTGCAAAGCAGACAAAATATAAAATCAGTATCCAAGAAAAACAAGAGCACAAATATACTTGCTGAATAAACAATTTTTAAAAGTGAAAGCGCGCGCGATGTGAGCAGCTTTATTTCCGTTCGTGGTCAAATAATCTTTCACCGCTGGACCCAAACAGCAAAAAAGCATGATAATAATCAGAATATTTAAAATGCTTTCGTGTGTCCAGTGTAGAATCGATTTTTTGAAACTGAAGCACTTTGTGTGGATTCAGTGTCATTTTATCATGGAGAGATTATTAACTGCGTACAGGAATATTTACATAAACATTCGTTCAAGCCCGTCCTGTTCTGTGGGACACTGGCATGCATCAGCACATCACTCCTCCAAACACCACAGCAATTTACTGTACTTTCATCTGATTAGAGCCATTTACATAAATCTCATGTGAATGAACCACTAGGTGCAGGGGCGAGGCTCCAAATTGTGTGACGTCTTTTAAAAAATTAACATTAATTACAAACATTTGTCAAACTTTTTGGAAAGAAAACCATACCATTTATGTACATACACACTTGCCAATCACTTTTTATTTATTTATTTTTCATTTTTTCACTTTTGCATCAGCGACAATGCCGTCGACCCCTAAGGGTTAAACATTGAGGACGCAGCATTAGACACTTGAATGCATCATGAAATTAACCTTTGGGTGAAACTATTGGCTGGAAGCCTTGACACCTAAATGAGTCTTTATTTTGCCATCACTACACCACACACTTGGGCTACGTTTACACTGCCAGGTAAATGTGACCCAATTCCGATTATTTGCTCATATGTGACACATACCGGATATGTTCTATGTCCGTGTAAACAGGGAAAAAAAAAACCCCGCATGCATTCCGATATTTCGAGATCGGTTTCAGGCCTCCTTCATATGTGGAAATAAATCAGATATAAATCAGATATGTGCTAATGTGATTGTCGTGTAAACGGACAGATCGGATTTCCTGAGGCATTGTGTTCTGTACGTCATTAAAATTTCGACTTCTTTGCGATTTAATGACGTAATGTTATTCTCCGGTGGAAGCGCGTGTTGTATTACAACATCGCAGGTGACATGGAAAAGGAAAACGCCCGCCCCCCCCTCCAACACACACACGTGTTAGGCCTTGTTCACACAGGCGTTAAATTTTTGGATAAACGAACGAGCGCTGAACGTCCTGTACGTTTATGTTGCGTTTTGTAGTGCCGCTCGATTGACTTCTACACTGGCGTTCGTTTGTCTAACGACAGCCTGCAGCCCAAATTGTAGTTTGTGTGTTTAACCTGTAGGGGGCAGTGTGTCGGGAACTGGATATGAAAGCCCTTGTCATTTTATTTGAGGTGCCTCCTTTTAATATGGACCTTTTTGCTATATTAGACATTAATCTTATTGTTTAAAAAATTCTAATTAAATTATTATATTTTTATATAATATATAAAAATATTTTTTTTAAATAATACAGTGCCGTAGGGAGAGAAGAAAAACTATATATATTAATAAAAAAAAAAAAAAAAAAAAAAAAAAAAAAAAAATCACCGCCGCTACTGGGTTCACCCTCTGACTGCACAACGTCGGATTAAAGGAAGTTTGTGGTTTATGAAGAAATGCAAACATTTCCGCGAAAGTTTTATTTTTTAAGCATTTTGTTTTTGCCTTCTTTCCGCATTTCCCAATGTATAGCATGTAGGATCATGGGATATATCCGGTCCTCCGAAGAGTAAAATGGATGCGGATTTAAAAAAAAAAAAAAAAAAAAAAAAAAAAAATAAACGGTTTCCTTGCATTCGTTGGGATTTGCACGCCAAGAAAAAGCTGCATGCAACGTTTTTTCAACACCATATAAATGAGCAGCTGGACAAACGCACGTCACCAAAGCCCGTGTGAACACTCACATGACTCCTGTGTGTAGAAAACAGTCTACGCTTCATTCGCGGCCACCGGACGCTACGAACGGCAGAAAAACGGTCGATTTTAACGCCCGTGTGAACAAGGCCTTAATGCTTATTTGGGCTAAAGAACATTAAATCAGTATTTGATGAATAAAGCATATGTGCAGGCTGCAATTATGCCCTTTTTTTCCTCCTCCTCAGTTTTAAAACCATGGTGCGCAAACTTTGCATATATAGCAGAGATAGCGTTAAGCATATTTCACCTTCATCTTTCTTGGCTAGTTTGTAGCGCAAGAACCTCCCTTTAAGTATGCGCGATGTTTCGGCAAGTGTAAACACGTGAATCGGATACGAGTCATAGTTAAAAGAACGTGTAAACAGACGGTCAAAAAAAAAAAAAAAAAAAAAAGTCAGATGTAGGCAACAAATCGGAATTAAGCATCGAGAACTGCAGTGTAAACGTAGCCTTACATACTCACTGTACAAGTTCCTGAAACTGGAGAGCTGGTCGGACTCAAACTCCAGACAATAAGGCAGGTGATGAGAACCAGGTGTGTCATTAATTGGATGAGCTATGCATAAGCTCTTAGTGGCTCCATCTAGTGGGGGAAACTGGAACGATCTAAAACTTGAAAGCCTCAGAAAACAACACTGGTTGTATTTTCCTGCATGAAGCCTAGAATTTACTTACACACTCCTGCACAGCTGTATCTCTGTACTCACAGTTTAGTGACTTTTGTTGCCTTTCATTTCTTGTTTCCTGATTTTTTTGAAGACACTAGTTCTATGTCGGTTTCTTGTATTGCTTGAGATTTTTGTACAGCACTGTAGATCCCTTTAACTCTTACAGGTAGACTTGGAACAGATTAACAATGAGTGATTAAATTTTTAACTATGGACCGCATACAATTAATCTCAAATAAATCTGAACCACACCTGGTGTTAATGTAATGCATTATGCAAATGTATTTATTACTACAACAATCCGGTGTGGCCATTCTTTTTCTATGCCAATACGAGGTTTCAGCCGATTAACACACTAATGGAAAAAAAAACAAATAAAAAAAAATCTAAATGCAAATGCAGAAAACTATTGCTTGAATAGTGTTCAGTGTATTTTATGTGCTTAATTGTATGTAATAATAAAAATTACCATGATCTCTCATTCCCATTTTTTATTCTAACGTTACATTTTGGACAGAAATGTCGGCAAAGACTCAATCTTGAAAAATTGCTTTAATAAAGCTTGAATTACTCCATCTCTGCACATAGAAACCTCTTTGGCCTTGTTATCCTGCATCATGCTGCGTCTTCACTTAGTAGTGCCCTCTGAATAAAATGGCCTTCTGTAAGTAACCAGTGACACACCAGTGGTCACAGAGCAAAACATTTTGAGTTGCACTCGTACATCACATGCTGGTTAAAGTCCAGAAGTATACAAGTATATAAACATTCATTAAGATAAATGAATATGTTTACAACACTGATTTCGGTCACATGTAATAGTAGACGTGTTGAAGTTTCTGATGCCTAATAAAATTAAGACAATGTTAAAAGCTAAAACTGGCTAAAGATGAGTAAAAAAAAAAAAAACATCAGTAAAGCTTCTTTGAAAAGGGAAAATACCTATCGACGAGACAGCTGATGAGGATAAAAAGAAAAGTTGAATGTAAAAGAAAATGAGTCCTACCTAAATAATGGCCTCATCACAACTGGTAATTCACACACTCCAAGCCCGCTCTGTGTAAAAGATACGACCTTATGCAAGTACAGTACATGTCTGAGACGACTTTGGCTCCGACTTTCTGGATTAAAAAGAATATCTTGAGGTCACCACAAAACCACGGAATAAACTCTGCTTCCATTTCCAACAAGCTATTGGTTATTTTAATCTTTCTTCACTCCTAGATGGGAATGTTCTATCACAGGAAACCAAGCTCAGGACACTGATTTTATCATATGCTGTATTTATTATGCACTTTATGCTTTATCAAAACTATTTTACATAAAACTGGTCTGTGGTGCTAAAAAAAAATAAATAAAAATAGAGGTTACTGTTCTATCAGATGCTCGAATCAAACTATTGAGACGCTTTTTTTTGCAGATTCTGTATTTAATATACATGGCACTGAGTCATGCTAACTTATTCTGACTGTCATCTTAAGTTGATTTTCAGGTACCAGAATTTAGAATTTCATTATTTTAGTTCTTTAAACATGTGTTTGAGAGTCATATAGTTTGTGAGCTGGTGTCCCCACTGGCTTGACTTTACAATGGGGACCAGCAGTGGACATGCCCAGTCTGTCTGTGTGTGGAGACGCATGTGTGCTTCTCTTGTAGGTAGTGGAGTGTTTGCAGAACGTGTGTGCGTATGTCCACTGCTTACTCTTTGTACTATTTGGTTTGAGAATTATTTTTTTATTTGCAATAAATCTCTTATACCATATATAATTCACTCTTGTTGATATTGATTAATTCTGTACAGTTTTGTTAAATTTCCTATTTTAAATAAATAATTAGCTTGGCTAATATTTGGGCATCCTGATTATATGATTATAGTGGAATTATCACAACCATGGTGTCATGATGCATCCTGGTGCGGAGAGGATTCACTCTTACCGCTGTAAAGTGACAACATAACTCAGTGTTTTCTGTGTAAGAAAGTTACAGCTTCACCACTGACAGTTCCAGAGTACAAGCTTACTTTTAATATATGCGGCTAATCCGAACCATACCAACTCTTGCACAGAAATGTCTGCAGGAACTCCAAATCTGGGAACATTAAAGTCTAGTTCTCGATACGTTTAGAATTTCACGCTTTTATAGATCAGTGAATTACTGCATTTCCACATTTTCATTTGCGTTGTTAAACTAAACACTTACCCATGAGTGGAGCCGTGTCTGGGTCTCGCTTTGTGTCCCTGGCATCAGGGTTGGGTTTGTGACCTCTAGCACCATCTGCACTATCATAGATCTCCACCACCATCTCCCTTTGCTTAGAACGCTTAACCATCTCGAAACTATAAAAAAAATTCACTAAAACACTAAATTACTGCGTCTCTGAGCACAAGTGCACTACCTCCTTATTGTCCACTTAGTCCCTCTTAATTAAATGTGCTGCTGCCAGTAAAGGAAGTTACACATTAGACAAAAAAAAAAAAAAGAAGAAAAAAAAAAAGTGTCAAAACTGTCTAGTTGTGGTCAAAGTGTGAAGATATTTAAGCTGCACTTTCTAAAAGTCCAGCAATTAAATGAACAAAACATTGTGGTTTTACAAAAGGTGTATATTGCACAAATTTATCATATTTTTGCTCGTCATGATAAATAAAAACCTTTGTTAGGCTTTTACAGCACTGTTCATTTCTGTCATATGAATTACTTGACATGGCCCTGCTGTCGACCTGGAATTATTTACAGAAGCTTTTCTGCAGATTTAATGTGAGGTTGAAACACAAAAGAGCCACTGATCTAAGATCACCATTAAACACTGCTCTCTTTCACACATCAGTATGTAATAAAATGGCTCACAGCAACAGCATACAAGGATGTACATTACATATGGGTATTAGGGTTAAATGAAGTGTCCGAGCTAAGTTTTAAGCCAAGAGAAGAAGAGTTATTTCTTGTGTCCGCCGCACCTCGATGTTTATTCTCAGCAAAGAGAGCACATTTAAATGGTGCTACGCCCCAACATCAAAAGAACCAGTCATTAACATGTCAGAGGGACCCGGAGACAGACAGGAGAGAGGAAATACATTTACATTCTCCTGATTAAACAAAAGGGTTCTAGCAGTCAAGAGCCATTTGCACTCGTCTGGATATAGAAGGGGTTACTACATACAGTAATGGCGCTTTTCCACTGCATAGTACGACACGGCTCAGTTCTACTCACTTTTGGGGGGTTATCCACTGGGACCAGTACATAGTACCTGGTCCTTTTTTTAGTACCACCTCGGCCGAGGTTCCAAGCGCGCTGAACCGTTACCAAAATGTGACGTGTAAACACGCTGGTCACTGATTAGCCGGAGAAAATCGTCATTACTGCGTCACTGAACTTGCGACACGAGACACAACAGAACCGATATATTTAGAAACAGCCAAAGAAGGATCGCACGCACCTTTTTGTATTAACCGTCGGCCTCTTTTGAAACAAACTCCTTCGTCTCGCTGTTAAAAACATCCACATGCCGAGAATGAAGAACACCATGCCGTCGATATGCTCCACTGTTGTGTGTTTGTGGCGCGTTTAAGATGATGTCACGGCAGTAGCGGCGCCGCGCACCTGAGTAATCCCGCCCACGCTAAAGCGTTACTACACTGCAGTGGAAGAGCAAACCGAGCCAAACTGCGCCGAACCGAAGTGAGTTGAACTGAACCGTGTCGTGCCGTTCTATGCAGTGGAAAAGAGGCATAAGGAAGCACAGTGAGGGGTTTGTTCTCAAGGCACAAGAATCTTATTAGATTAGTGTATTACAATATTATAAAACCTTATTCATTTAATATTTACTTTGTAACAGAATTGTACTGTTGCCTATTTTTTTCCTGTTAACTTTGAAAAAACAAGAAAACAACTTGCAAATGGAGCAATAAAAGGTTTAACCCTCTGGGGTCCGAGGTGATTTTGGGGCCCTTGAGATGTTTGGACATGCTCTGATATTTGTTCTTTTTTCAGCTACTTATAAAATATTATTTACCAACCTGTATTTTTCTTGTAAACAGTACAAACTGTTCTACAATAATACGTGACAAATGAATGTATGTGTTTGCATTTTTTAGGAAAAAAATGTGGGTTGTAAGTTTTGTGAAAATAAAAGTAGCTGAAATAAGGCCATGAAACTCATACAGAACATTTGTTCACAAGACTTTTGAGAACTGGGCTGGTGGAATAGTGTTTTTACTTCAAAATGATCTTGTTTACTTACTCACAGAAAACAATATCGTGATTAACACTGAGTGTAAAGGGTCTATGCGAGAAGGCGTCAACTATTACTAATGCAGTGATTCACACCTGAGAAGACAAAGGCCTGCATAATGAGATGCACAATGAGCCATCAGACAGGTATGTGACACAGAGGAGAGTTACAAGAAATAATCTGACAAAATAAGTTTATATATTTTCAGTGTTTAGGTTATTTGAAAATGTATTTGACAAAAAAAAACTTGAGATTCACGAGTTCAGTTAAACAGTTTATTAGGAACAATCAAAGTTGACTTTTTAGCAGCATTACTGCAGTCACTATAACAGAAAATATAGCTAACAATATTATATAAAATGTAGAAAACAGCTACACATCGTCGTACCACTCCAGGAAACAGTTCCTTTTGTCCTGAACACACAAGTGAACATCACAGGCCTTGCATTTCCAAGGAGTGTCCTGCCGCTTACCATGCTTTGCAAAGCACAGAGGTCCGGCGACCAGCAATGGCAGCTGGCACATGGCGAGCACTGATCCGTTTTGGTGTTGCCTTTTTCTGTGGCACACCACAGCTCTGCAATTAGTTCTTCCATACATTTAGGCATTTGGCAGATGCTCTTATCCAGAGTGACTTACATTTTTATCTCATTACATAACTTAACTCATTACATACATCTCATAACTTTAGGGTTAAGGGCCTTGCTCAACTTGGTGGTTGTGGGGTTTGAACCTAGGATCTTCCGAACCGTAGTCCAATGCCTTAACCACTGAGCTACCCCTGGCCCACTCCTTTTGGTTCATGGTGCCATAAAGCTCTTTGTGTACAATGAAAGCATTGGTGGCAGCAATGTTCAAGAAGTGGAGAAATAGCTTTCTGTACCAATTCTGGTTGTAGGCAGTCACTGGTGCAGGACATGGAAAACTCATTGTCCTCCATCCAGTTTGTTTTATCACCCTTCTCTGCACAGTATGTCCTGTATAGGCAGCGTGGTTGGCGGAACAGAGACACTTCGAGATGTCACAGCATCATATGACAGGCCACGTCATTAGTGACGTGTTTCAAAAAGACTCGCGGAGCCTGATACGGCTGAAAGCGCATCCTGTTTATTTAATTTATTTTATTAATGCACAAAGTTTTATTTTTAACGTGTGCATACAAATAAAAGTAGACACTTTACAGATTCGATTAATATATAGATCTTGTCTGTACGATCAAAGCTGAAAGTGTAATTTAAGTTCTTAATGGCATCATCAAGGGAAAACACCGTTTATGTAATGACAGTTGAATTTGATTTATGCATGCAAGTGTTTGAGTGGGAACGCGAGTTCACATGGAGTGAGATGGAGCAAGAGAGCAAGACTGTAGTCATAGAGAGCTAAGAATATAAAAAAAAAAAAACCTAGATTAGAAGGTGCCACAGGAAACATGAGGAGAACAATGACAATCACAAGAACATGACATCGCTGCATACAAAAAACACGGAAGTAACTTGCACACAAACTAGTCGTGGTCAAAAGTTGAGAATGACATTAGTTTTCACAAAGTTTGCTGCTAAACTGCTTTTAGATCCATGTTTCAGTTTTTGTGATGTACTGAAATATAATTACAAGCACTTATGTTTCAAAGGCTTTTATTGACAATTACATGACATTTATGCAAAGAGTCAGTATTTGCAGTGTTGGCCCTTCTTTTTCAGGACCTCTGCAATTCGACTGGGCAAGCTCAGTCAACTTCTGGGCCAAATCCTGACTAATAGCAACCCATTCTTTCATTCTTTCTTGCAGTTTGTCAGAATTACTGGGTTTGTGTGTCCACCTGCCTCTTGAGGATTGACCACAAGTTCTCAATGTGATTAAGATCTGGGGAGTTTCCAGGCCATGGACCCAAAATTTCAACATTTTGGTCCCCGAGCCACTTATCACTTTTGCCTTATGGCACGGTGCTTCATCGTGCTGGAAAATGCATTGTTTACCAAACTGTTGTTGGATTGTTGAAAGAAGTTGCTGTTGAAGGGTGTTTTGGTACCATCCTTTATTCATGGCTGTGTTTTTGGGCAAAATTGAGTGAGCCCACTCCCTTGGATGAGAAGCAACCACACACATGAATGGTCTCAGGATACTGTTGGCATGACACAGGACTGATGGTAGCGCTCACCTTTTCTTCTCCGGACAAGCCTTTTTCCAGATGCCCCAAACAATCGGAAAGAGGCTTCATCTGAGAATGACTTTGCACCAGTCCTCAGCGGTCCATTCACCATACTTTCTGCAGAAGATCAATCTGTTCCTGATTTTTTTTTTTTTGGAGAAAAGTGGCTTCTTTGCTGCCCTTCTTGACACCAGGCCATCTTAAAAAAATAATCCTGCATTTATTTTTAGGTGTGCCCGCTGCCACAGTTCTTCAGTAACAATCTGTATGAATAAATTGTTTAAATGTGATCAGTGATTTCCCAGATAGCAAGGTGACATTGATTCAATGTTGAAATTTCATCAGAATCATTTTGGTTGAGGTTGATTTTTCAATGCTAAATAATGTTGAATCAATGTTGATAATTCAATGCTTTTGTGTTGAAAAGACAAACATTGAATCAATGTTGATTTTTGGTTTTGGAACCCGTCCTCATTCAACAATGTAAGGCAAATTAAATTAACTAAGTGCATTTCTATAAAAATGTGTATGCATGTGTGTGTTTAAAACAGGTTAAAAAAATTGACTACGAGAGATTTGCCATGGTGCTTAAAAAAAATAAAAATAAATTATATATATTGTGGCGTGGGTGGGGCTGGCGACCGCCGGCTTTGGGCCAGCATTGTTTATGTTCACCCTGGGTGGGATATTGGTTTTAGGTTAGCTGCTTCGGCCATGTTTAAGCATGTGGTATCTGCGTGTGTGTGTGTTGTGCTGAGATTAATAAATTACTCCCAGTCATTACATTGGGTAGCCACCAAGCTCACTCGTCCTCCAAGATCCCTGCTAGCGTTGAAAAACGCTACATTGGTGTCAGAAGTGGGATGGAGATCTGAGTTGGAGCGAACGGCGGAGGATCTGAAGATTAAAGAGGGCCGCCGAGTGGCAGCAGAATTTCTGCAGAGGAAGCACCTTCCAGACGGTGCCAGCACAAAAAAGGCGGCGCGGCAAAAGCAGAGCGGCGAGATGAGGGTCCCGGCACTGGATCTCGGGGCGGAGCTTCCCACAGACCAAGCCCCGTGCGCCGTTAACCAGCGAGGCGACTTACAGCTGCGCCTTCCTTTCTACAACGGCGCCATCGAACCCTACGCATTTTTTGCGCAGGTAGAGCTCACCGCCGATCTCGCGGGCTGGTCCCCAGTGGAAATCGCGATCCGCGTAGCACTCTCGCTTGAGAGCGACGCACTCCGGGTGCTCGAGGACCTCCGGGCCGAGGAGCGGAAGGATTGGGCGAAGCTGCGGGAATCGCTCCGAAACAGACCGAAACTCTGAGATCGTTCCTTATCAAATTCGCGGATGTTTTTGCGGTAGATGAGCGCGATTGCACCCATACCAATCTGGTGCAGCACAGAATTGATACGGGGAACGCAGCTCCTGTTCGGTTGCACCCGAAACGCCTCCCATTAGCTAAACGGGCTGTCGCCGAACAGAAGCTGCGTGAGATGGTCGACTCAGGCGTCATTGAGCCAGCGTCCGGACCGTGGTCTTCACCGGTTGTGCTTGTGCGTAAGAGGGACAATTCTTGGCGGTTTTGTGTCGATTACCGGCGGTTAAATGCGGTGACGCGGAAGGACTCATACCCGTTGCCACGGATAGATGATGCGCTGGAACATGTCGCAGGCTCGGCTTGGTTTAGTTCGTTAGATCTGCGTAGCGGGTATTGGCAAGTAGAGCTCGCTCCGGAAGACCGCCCTAAAACCGCGTTCTCGATCGGGCACGGGCTGTGGCAATTCCGGCGTATGCCTTTCGGTCTATGCAACGCCCCGGCGACGTTTGAACAGTTGATGGAGAAAGTGTTGGTGGATATCCCTCGTAACCGTTGCGTCGTCTATCTGGATGATTTGCTGGTGCACGCCAAGGAGTTTGAGGTCGCGCTAGCTAAATCTCCGGGTGGTATTTTTGGCTATCCGACGGGCGAACTTGCGGCTCAATCCTAGGAAGTGCCAGCTGTTGCGTCGAGAGACCGCGTTTCTGGGCCACATAATTAGTGCGAACGGGATTGCTCCCGACCCAACCAAAATCGCTGCAGTACAGAATTGGCCAGAACCGGTAAATGTGTCGCAGCTGCGCACTTTCCTCGGGTTAGCCTCGTACTACCGCTGGTTTGTGAAAGACTTTGCCACCGTCTCAAGTCCGTTGCATGGGTTGACTAAAAAGAACCAGCCGTTCCGCTGGGAGGTTGTACATGCGCGCGCATTCGCTCGGTTGCGCGAAGCCTTGGTCACATGTCCCGTCCTCGGTTATCCGGATGCAGCGCGCGCGTTCATCCTTGACACAGACGCGAGCGATGTAGGGCTGGGGGCTGTACTGTCGCAGGTTTCCGGTGGCCAAGAGCGGGTTGTCGCGTATTTCAGCCGAGCGTTGTCTGGACCCGAACGGAATTATTGCGTCACGCGGCGCGAGCTGTTAGCTGTCGTCGCGGCGTTCAAACATTTCCGGCCGTACTTATACGGGCAAACCTTCCTGCTACAGACTAATCACGCTTCGCTAGTGTGGCTGCTTAGTTTTAAAGAACCAGAGGGGCAATTAGCGCGTTGGCTGGAGCGATTACAGGACTATAGCTTCACTATTGAACACCGAGCCGGGAAGCTACACGCTAACGCCGACGCGTTATCCCGCCGGCCATGCAGCGAAGCGCGTTGTCGGTACTGCGAGCGGGTCGAGGAGCGCGGTTGCGACGCGGGCCAACCCCCGGAACCACTGATGCACAACATCCCTCCCGTTCAATCCTCCGGAACCCCTGGGGTTGATCAGCCGACCGTTCCTGCATGCAGCCAAGTCACTGCCTCGTGTAGGGCACCTCCCACCGTCATCTCACCTGTGCCACAGCTGGACAATGATCAGCTCGCAGCCGAGCAGGAGGGTGATCCGGTTCTGCAGCAAGTACTGGGTTGGGTTAAAGCGGGCCTGAGACCGGATTATACCGCAATCGCTCATCTAGGGCTAGAGGCAAAGGCTCTCCACTCGCAGTTTTCCCGCCTAGCGTTGCGGGAAGGTTTACTCTACCGCCGCTGGGAGCGGCCGTGCGGCGCTGGCGAGTGTTCTCAGCTTCTGGTACCCAGGACTTTGAGGGCGTGCGTGTTGGGGTTGGTTCACG
Source organism: Channallabes apus (assembly GCA_030522415.1). NCBI lineage: Eukaryota > Metazoa > Chordata > Actinopteri > Siluriformes > Clariidae > Channallabes > Channallabes apus. The sequence continues at coordinate 17,750,253 of CM060106.1, forward strand.
GGCATACGGGTTCGGGACACTGCGGTGAGAAACTTTGCGGCGGTTCCGCGCTGTTTCTACTGGCCAGGTTGTCATACTGATAGCGAACTCTTTGTCCACAGATGCGACTCGTGCACAGCAAAGAAGGGCCCTACCCAGCCCTCGCGAGCACCGCTGCAGGACTTTCGGGTGGGGGCACCCATGGAGCGTATGGCCGTGGACATCCTTGGACCGTTAACGGTTACCCCGATCGGAAACGGGGTAACCGTTATGTGCTGGTCGTCGTGGATTACTTCACAAAGTGGCCGGAGGCTTTCGCTGTGCCTGATCAGAGTGCCTCCACCACGGCCCGAGTGCTAGTGGATGAGGTGTTCAGCCGGTTCGGCGCTCCAGAGCAGTTACACAGCGATTAGGGGCGCAACTTCGAGGCGGAGGTGTTTGCGGCAGTGTGCGAACGCCTCGGGGTGAAAAAGACCCGCACCACGCCACTTCATCCACAAAGTGACGGCCTCGTGGAGCGCTTCAATCGGACGCTCACCACACAACTCGCAACAACGCGATTGGGACGAACATTTGCCTCTCGTGCTTTGGGCATATCGCACAGCAGTACAGGAGTCATCGCAGCTAACGCCAGCTGTTCTCATGTTTGGCCGCGAGCTGCGCACTCCAGTGGACCTTGTTTTTGGACCACCTCCACAATCGGACTTACCCACGGAACCGGGGTTGGATAATTTTTGTTCTTTGAAATAAAAACTGTTCCGTGTTCACGAGTTAGCGCGCAAACACTTGGCGGACGCCGGTGTTAAGCAGCGCCGGGTTTATGACACTCATAGCCGGGGGCAAAACTTTGAGCCGGGAGAGCAGGTATGGGTTTATTCCCCGAGAAGGAAGAGAGGGCTATCACCCAAACTGATGTCCCACTGGGTGGGACCCTGCACGGTGATCGTTCGGCTTTCGGATGTCGTCTACCGGGTGCAGCTGGCGGGGCGAGCGCGGATGATTGTGCTTCACCGAGACCGTCTCGCTCCCTACCAGCCGCATGCCGGTGAGACAGCAACTGCTGCGGAGGCCGGAACGCCTCAGGCTAATGTTCACGTTTCGTCTACAGAAGGGCTCCGGCGTTCACAGCGCCAGCGCCGGCCACCTGCACGTCTCAGAGACTGAAGCATTAGGGGTGACCGGGGACGGTCACAGCTCGGGTGGGGGCAGTGTGGCGTGGGCGGGGCTGGCGACGGCCAGCTTTGGGCCAGCATTATGTTTATGTTCACCCTGGGTGGGATATTGGTTTTAGGTTAGCGGCTTCGGCCATGTTTAAGCATGTGGTGTGTGCGCTTACCTGTGTGTATGTGTGTTGTGCTGAGATTAATAAATTACATTGGGTAGCCACCAAGCTCACTCGTCCTCCAAGATCCCTGCTAGCGTTGGAAAAAAAAAAAAAAAAAAATTATATATATATATATATAAAGTTATTGAGGGGAAAAAAAATAATTTGACGGTAAGTTGTGTATTTACCTTGCTGTCTAGTTTACTCAAGAGAGCTTAATTCCTGTTTGCTGTTCAAAAGTACTCAATTTTCGGCTCGCATTTAATATCGGAGGGTGTTTTTACACTGTCGCCACGTCATTATAATACACTCTACAGGCATGAGAATTCAATATGTTGTAGTCTGGAAGTTCCTGCCACTCACGGTGAAAGAAGTTAGGCAATGCGACCTATGGTATTCTGTTGGGAAGCATTTGTTTGAGAGCTTAGTTCCTGTTTCCAGTTGTCTGTGTCTGACCCAGAGCAGTGTGCGTGCCCCACATGGAAAGAACCTATATGAGGATATATGCGCATATATGAAACCTATATGCAGAATATATGCGCATATATCCTCACCTATATGAGGACATATGCGCATATACGAAACCTATATGCAGTATATATGCGCACATATCCGCACCTATATGGGGCCAGGGGTAGCTCAGTGGTTAAGGCATTGGACTATGGTTCGGAAGATCCCAGGTTCAAACCCCACAACCACCAAGTTGCCACTGTTGGGCCCTTGAGCAAGGCCCTTAACCCTCAACTGCTCAGATGTATAATGAGAAAAATGTAAGTCGCTCTGGATAAGAGTGTCTGCCAAATGCCTAAATGTAAATATGAGGATATATGCGCATATATGAAACCTATATGCATGTATATGATAATATATATGATGCATATATGCGTATATATGCCACATGTAGGCAACATTGAGGTGCTTCTTTATGTCCACATATAAGCCCTATATGTACATACAAGATGTCTCCTATGGCAGGATCTGGTCATTTTCGCTCATATCTCACTTTGGCAACCGTCATACATGATGCCTAGCTCATATTTTCTATTATCTAAGCAATAACTAAGAACTAACAAAAAAAAAAAAAAAAAAAAAAAAAAAAATGCAAAAAACTAATCCTAATACAGTATATGAGGATATATGCACATATATGAAACCTCAGTCTCCGTGAAAATCTATTTGAAACACGTCACTAAAATAAACTGAAATGAGAAATATATCTATAGAAAGCTTAAAGTGTCTACTTTTAAATGATGCAAGTCACATTGAAAACAAATACTCAGTTTATGTAATCCGTATGAAACCAAGGAGAGGCACAGAATTTCTGTCACACTTATATGCTAATGACCCGAGGCAGGACACGCCCACGCGCCAATCACACGGAAATCAGTCCGGGTAATTTACATACTAGACCACGCCCCCGGACACCTGCATGAAAAACGAACACAGAGACAGGCTTGAAAATACTCCGATTCAGTGAGTTTTCTGCACGTTTTGGAAGATGGCACGCGCTTACACATCCGAGGAAACTCTTCAGAATGTTCTGGAAAGTTGGAGGAGTTTACATTTACCTCAGAAGACTGTGCGACTCCGACGACGAACGGGAGCATTTTGAACAGAGAATAGACCCATGCTACACTGGGTAAGTTATTACGTCTTATATAACTCTTATTCTGATATTAAACTAATATTAGTAAATATTTCTCACTACAGCTAGCTCTTGTCAGCTTGTGTGACACATTGGCTTTCAATGCCATTTATATAGTTTAGGTAAATCATGCTAACATGCTGCCTCATGTAGCACAAACATGATATTTCCCGGTGGCTAAGCTAATGCCTTATGGAGTTTACAGATGTTTATATTCACCTTGTTTTGGATAGCTTTAGATTATGGTTGCTAATGTGTATTTGGCTCCATTTTGGTTAGCTTATAACACTGCTATCGGTAATGTTATTTAGCACAAACAAGCTAGTTCCAGGTGGCTAAAATACTGCCTTACGTAGGACATTTCCATGTCCTGTGACTGCGTACAACCAGCACATGGGGAGTTGATCACTCTGATCAGCTATTACAATAGTATACTACACAGCACAAAACAATAAAGTCGTACAGAAATATCTCTCTACACTGCTTGGACATTGCTCCCACCAATGCTTACCTTGCATGTACGTTTTGTACAGGTTTTTTTAATCTTGCTCTGTTTTACTCTGAATGTCCATCTTTTTTCAGTTTTTATTTTGTACTGTTCCTGTTGCAGTTTTACCCTCATGTATCTTTATAATTAATCTGCATTTATACATAAAATCCTATTAACTATTGGGAAGCTAAACATACGAATCAGTATGAAACATCAAAAGTATCTAAAAGTTGCCAATAAATTAACGTTGTGATGTGAAATAATTTTTCAGATTGAAGTTATAAAGGGCTCTGGGGTGTTTTGCCAGGCAGAAGCGTGGAGAGCAGCCCGCCTTGCCACCTCTGCTACTGCCATGGTACGGAATCTGCTGCTGGGCTCCTTCGACTTGGAGACTTGACCAAATTAAAAAGGTAGCCATTATTGGTGAGTAAATGCATAATGCGTTGAGAAGGGAAAACAAAACATTTAAGACTTTATAAAGTTCACCACTTTAACCATAGCTTACTTGTATCAATGTTTATTAGCCATCAATGGAGACTGCATAAGGTAGGGCACCCATTATTGTTACTGTATCTGCTTGGGACCTATAATACTAATTCATCACTTGCTCACTTCTTAATCCTACCTTTCATCTTCTAAAGCCACATTATATTGCGCTGTAAGGTTTGTAGTCCTCTATTTTGTAGAACATAGTGTTGCAAATAACCTCGTGGCACTAATTGTTGTCTGAAGTTTTAATAATCATAATGCTGTCAAAAATAATGTCATAAATAGATTCTTTATCAATTAAAAATTTTACATTTCAAATTTTATTTAGTTAATAGAAGTTAAAGTTTAATGGAATGGCTGTGTGAAAGATGCTGAAGCTGACATGCCACTGGTCTTTTATATTAATGTTGTTCGGAAGCCTGTGTAATGATGTAGTTTCGACATCTATCGACTGAACAGCGTTTTTTCGACTTGTTTTCATGTTATTGTTGTTCAGCAATAGCATGGACGTGATGTTTTGGCAAAAGAAGGGTGGGATGGTGGTTGATGGTGACTGAAAGTGGTGACAGTAGATTGGACGTCACAGCAGCTCATGAAAAGGCAGAGCTACTTTATGCAGGCTGTGTGCATTCTACTGTGGATTGACTGTTTTCAAACTTATATGGTAGTTACATAGCCCCTAGACCTCAGTTACCATGAAAAAAGCCATGAAATTTCAGTTTTGACCATATGGGATCTTAAACAAGGACGTCATCTTTTTTTAATTATCGTTTGTTCGGGGAGGAATTATAGACCTATATAGAGGAATTATAAAAAAGCTTTTCAGCCCTACATGGTCTCTGATTTAAAGAAATAAATCAAAACGGAGCAAGTTCTTGCTGTTCATAAAGCAAGACTAAACTATAATTGCTTCAATGTTGATTCAATGTAAAATAAGTGATTGAATTCAAGTTGAACAAACATTGATTTTATGCCCATCTTGATCTATTTTTCATCATTGAAATAACATTTTCAAGGTGCAAACCTGATGAAAAAAATCAACATTTAACATTAAAATTTCAACATTGATTCAATGACAAGTTGGTTGATGCTTTAATGTTGATTCAACGATGATTCAATGTTGTTCTGCTATCTGGGTTATGTAAACGACTCAGTTTACATAGTGTTTTCGCTGCGCTGTTTAGGGGAGGGACGAACTAATGATTTGGTCTGCTGTGTGGAGACTCGCCCGTGAGAGGTAGAGTTACAGTAGTACATCATGACTGAAATACAGCGGCTCACATCGGCATGCGTTTCTCCCAGCGCCGCATAGACAGCGCTTATTTAACACCTGTAGTATGTGTTTGTTGTATTTCTGGGAAAAGAGAAATCTAATCTCTCATATCGGCGCGCGCTCATCTGACTTTAGATCAAAACTCGGCAAAGTTAAAGAGCGCACAAGCAAAACTTTTTACATTCACTAAAAGGTTTATTCACAACCACGTTTCAGCCATTCACACATGCATTGTGCTGTTTGTCCACACTTTCAGTTTTCCCCCTTCTACTCTCCTTTCATCAAAAATGCTCCCGATATGAGCCGACACGAGCAGATTTGTTTCAGTCAGAATATTTATCATAAAGAGAGGCGACATATACTTGCTGATTAAACACTGCATTTTTAAAATGAAAGCACACGATGTGAGCAGCTTTAATTATTGATAATTAAATCATTATTAAATGGTGGACATAATCAAAATATTATTTTTTGCTGTTTATCATGTTCTTTTGCTTTCGTCTGTGGATTCCAAAATTGACATTACCGTTTTTTAATTACTGGAATGGAAGAGATAGAAAGTTTCCTCATCATAACGTGCCTTGTATTGTTTTTAATCGCTCGATACACGACCCATCATTTTTTATGCTATTTTACAAAGGGTAAATACACATGGAATAATTATTTGGTTTGTTTATTTATAAATAAAATCTAAAATTAAAAGTAATTAAAAACAGTGTAGAGTGATTAACAACATGTTATGGTAAGAAAAATCTCATTCCAGGGATTTTAGTTTCTCCGAGTGTATACTGTAGGTGAGAACAGCTATTCACACTTGGGGAGGTGTATTATTTGCATTTGTATGCGTCTGACTTCGCAAACCTGTTTAAATGTAAATGCTCCTCGCTGCGCTGTTTGGGGGAGGGACCATAAAATTTGCGTTAGATGTTATACAGCAGCGCTTGTGTTTGTGTTATCAAGTACGGGCTAATGCTTAACAGTTGCGCAATTATATTTCTATTCAGTAAAGAAAAACACTATTATTTCAATACATACTGTGCAGCTGTGAGAATTGTGGCAGGAATATAATGCCCTACGATTCACATTTATTTACAACATGTGCGTCAATGTCCAACTTAAACCAAGCATGCGTTGCCACGCTTGGATGCTCAGTAGTGTGCAATGCAGCAAGTGCAAGCCAAATGCGAACAAAACGAAATAGAGCTTGATTATACTGCATAAACATCATTCAGTACAACTGAATCGCAGAGGGGAAAAAAAAAAAAAAAAAAAAAAAAAAAAAAAAAAAACTACGGTTAACGAATTAAGATGGTTATACAGCAAAAATATTTAGTACAACGAAATTCTGGATCCTTTATGAGACGGCATAAATATTTAATACAACAAATTAAACATTTTGGTTTATATTATATGGTTAATGCACTTTGGTTTATATTGCAAACGAATAATGAATCAAGAGCCTGTGATTATATTGCATAAATATTTTGTACAGACAAATGTCTGAAAACTGATGTTTACCACAAATCTCTCAAAAATAATGTATTTTGGTTTTATACTGCAAAAGAAAAACGAATCCAGGGCCTGTAATTATATTGCATAAATATTATTTTGCACAAATAAATCTCTGAAAAAAACTATTTTATTCACAAATGTAAGACAATATATTTTGGTTCAGTGCCAGACGAAGTGCGAGCAAATAATGTAATGAGAGGCCCCGATTATACTGCATACATCTTTTATTGATTTATTTTTTATTATCTATTCTGGAAGTTTGCTCTATTTGTTTTAGTTATTTCTATATTTAAATCTTGATGTCTTAAACTCTAACTGTAAGAATTGTCGAAATAAAAATAAAAAAAAAAAAGCCCTAGTGCTGTTTTCTTTAATAATAACACTAAACAGATAAAAACAGTCTGTCTAAACAAAATAAAACCAATGTTTTCTAACTCATTTTTTTAATATTTATTAGTTTATGTTTGTTGGACACAGTACTTGGATGTGTAAATTATCATAATTGTATTTCTTCGCTACAACATATTCTTAGGACTATGACTTAAGCTCTGAATATATTTAAAAACCGAGACGACGGAAAATGTCAATTTGCGCCACCTGGCGGTCATTTCACGAATTATTTTGAAATGCTACTGGTTTATTTTGGCAGCTGCCGCGTTTCCACGGCAGTGAGTGCGACGTAGGGCTGGGCCGATAAACGATATATCGAATCGCGATTTGTTTGATTTTAAAAACGATGAAAAGCTCGACATTTTTTGCTCGATATGGATTAATCTAAGAGCCAATCACACAGCAGAACAATACGACAACAGCCAATCAGCGTGCAGCTTGCGCAGGTCAAAGTTAATTTCCTGCCGCACTTTGCGAAGCAAACTTGACACCAGGACGACAAATAAAAAATGAGTGGAAGCAGCGACGAAAGTCAATCTAACCTCGAGTTATTATCCAAAGATGTTGAAATTGTCGACAAAAAAGGTAGCACGAACTCCGTTATATGAACGCATCACCCAAACCACCACACAGAGCATGAAAATGCGGGCCGATGCTACTCCGTCAACTAGCAGAGCTAGCAGTGGGGCTGTACCAAAGCGGATAACGATCGTGTCGTCTTTCGTGGCCATTACACCTTATGAAAGGTGTCCAAAAGGAGCAAGGATATAACCTGGGCCGTTTCTAACTTTCTAGCGAAAGATATGATGCCCCTAAGCACACGAGGCTGAAGTTAGCTCCTTATTCGCAGCTTCCGGTTTGTTTGGCTCCTTATTGCGCAGCGTCTCATTCTGCGGCTGAAGTTTAGCTCCTTATTCGCCTCGTTACTAATGGGAGTGTTCACGTTGGCGAAAGCTGCGCAGTTTATCAATAAAACGTTATTTTGGTGGTTTAAACCATTCTGGCCAAGCAAATATGAACTATACAACACCGAGCAGGTACCCAACTATATAGTAAGTGAAATTGTCCTGACCCAGATTGATAAAAATGGAATGAATTATGCAGCTGTCATTGCATGCTTAAGCCATTATGTCAGTTTATTGGGGCCGTGTGAAATAGCCTTCATTTAACTCTGAATTGTGGGATAAAAAGACAGCCCTAGTGTGTGTGGTCTAAAGGTTTCTCATTATTGTTTAAAAATCTCAAAACATTAATATATCAAAAGATAATCACAAACAAGTATATATTTTTTTTTTATAAAAATCTTTGCCTTGTAAAGATTGAGCATGTGCCTATAGTATCTTAATTTTTAAGGCCAAATCTGTCATCTGTTTTTGTTAATAAACTATACTTTAAAATGTAATTTAATGAACCCTTTAATTTTTGTGGCTTCAGTTTAATTTAAGTTGTTCAACATTGATGTTCAATAAATAATCAGATAGTAGATAGTGTGTGCTGCCTTCAATTAATCAATCAAGTAATGCACCCTTCATTCAAAAATCTCTCACTTGTGAGCATATTTACTGTACAAAACTTGTCAGTGAACTATGAGGGCCAAAAAAAAAAAAAATTTGTTTATTAATCGAAATAGAGTTAAAATGTTCAATTAATCGAGATTTTGATTTTAGGCCAAATCGCCCAAATTGTTGATTTATGTGCTATCTTAGCCACAATATCCTTGCCTGTGAGGCCATTTTTATGCAACACAATGATGGCTGCACACGTTTCTTTGCAGGTCACCATGGTTAACAATAGAACGGGATGATTTCAAGCATTACCTCCCTTTTAACATGTCAAGTCTGCCATTCTAACCCAATCAGCCTGACAATGATCTCCAGCTTTGTGCTCAACATTCTCACCCGAGTTAACAAGACGATTACTGAAATGATCTCAGCAGGTCCTTTAATGACCGCAATGAAATGCAAAGTTAATTTTAGTTAATTTTCATGGCAAAGAAGGACTATGCAATTCATCTGATTCATCTGCAATTCTGGAGTATATGCAAATTGCTATTATAAAAACTTAAATATTTGAAATTGGAAAAGTTGCTGCTTGTCACTCAACTTTTGGCCACGACTGTAGATCTCTATGGCATGCACTGTGATGTGGTAGGAGTGGTGTGTGTGTGTGTGTGTGTGTGTATATATATCCACATCATGGGATCAGCATGTGTGAATAGTTTAACCGCCTCAAATGCCTCCAAAGTCTTGAGTGTGTTGAGCAATTCTGATCATGCGGCCATACAGTTTCTATCACTTCTAACTAGGGCTGCAACAACTAATCAATAAAACCGATAATGATCAATAATGAAATTTGTCGTCAACGAATGCCGTTATCGATTAGTTGGGCTGCTCACGTTAATGAGGCGCGCGACCACAAGATGCACAAATACACAGTCGCTCGCGCAATGGAGGTTACAGAAGCATTTGCAGGAAAAAGCGCGCTGCCCCAAGTCCTCCAAGGTATGGGAGCAATTTACATTAAACACCTCTTATTGGGCGTTAAAATCGACCGTTTTTCTGTCAGTCGTAGTGTCCGGTGAGCATGGATGAAGCGCCGAGGGTTTTCTACACATAGGAGTCAGTGAGTGTTCACAGGGGCTTTGGTGACATGCATTTGTCTGGCTGTGCGGTTATACAGGGTTTAAAAATATAAAAAAAAAAAAAAAGTTGCATGCAGCTTTTTCTTTGCGTTCAAATCCCAACGAACGCGAGGAAAACACTTCTAGTGCGTTTTCACGTTCATTTTACACTTCGGAGGACCGGATAATATCCCATGATCCTACATGCTATACTGTACAGAGGGAAATGTGGAAAAAAGGGCCAAATAAACAGTGAACCCAGTAGTGGCGAGTTTTTTTTCCTCTCCTCACGTCGCCGTATTACGAGAATGTCTAGTATAGCAAAATGGTCCAATATATTTATTTTTATTTTTTGAGAGAAAAAAAAAAAAAAAAAAGGATAAAATACAGGGGAGGATCGAAATAATGTATAAACCGTGAAATGGACGTAGTCAATCAATTAATTTTTCAATTAAAAATATTATAATCTGGAAGTCTATTCTTAAGTTGAATTAATTTAAAATAATTTAAAATTGAAGTCATTAACTGAATGTCAGTATTTTTTTCTTTAAACTAATATAGTAAACTTGCCATCTGCAATTATTGTTAAAAACAAATGTTGATTTACATAAAATAAGGTTTAAATGTAAAAATTAAAGAGTTTAATTACGTGGCTATTGCATTTTTTAAAAGTTTACTTTTATACATAATACCCTGATTTATGGCTTTATATAGTTAAGCAAAACATCAAATTAAAGTGTCTAGCTTTTATCCGATAAAAGTAACTTTTTATCCAATTTAATCGATATACATATGTATGTAGATGGCAAGTTGACTGATAGATGGATAGATTGTTTTTTATCTGTCAACTTGCCATCTGCAATTATTGTTAAAAACAAAAATGTTGGTATGGTTTTATATATAATTATAAGCAAAACAAAAGTAAAGAAGCGCTTAGCTTTATCAGATTAATCAAAACAATAATCGGCCAACTAATCGATTATCAAAATAATTGTTAGTTGCAGCCCTACTTCTAACGCACATGTTTTTACACTAATTAGTGCATGTGGTGTAAGAGACTGGTGTAAACATGTGTAACGAGTGGCCTTTTTAACTTATCAAATTAGTCTCGAAACTCAGGGGTTTTTACCGTTCGCGACTTTTGATAAATGTTAAACTGAGTTTCTGTTGAGCTTGTGCTCGATTACGTCCAACATGATTGGTCACATCTGAAAACCAGGCAGTTCAAGTCTGCCTACAAGTCTGATTGTTACATCTCCATTATAAATGTAAAAATGTTAATAAAATACACTTAGGCTTTAATGTGGTGATTAATTTATCAGCATACAAAAGAATCACAATTCAAAACTGCAGACTTTCTATTCGACTTTTGCCCCCCTTTGCTCCCCCTCCCCCCCCACACTTAAATGATTGAGATTAAAAATGTTACACAAAGAAACCAAATGAATACAACATGCAATTTTTAAATGATTTAGTTTATTAAGGAGGGGAAAACAAAAACTAATAAACCGATGTGAAAAAATAATTACCCTAGCTGACTAATATGCAGTACAATTAAACAGAACCAGGGGTAAATACTTTTTCCACAGCTCTGGGCCCGGTTTCTCGATAACGCACACTCTTCGCGCGCTAAGACTCTTAAGATACATCTTACGTTAAGTGATAACTAAGAGACCGTTCGAGAAATACACTTAGGAGTCTTCTTAAGTCGCTGCCTCTTACGTACGACGTTACAAGGCACTGTCTACAGTGAAGGTCCTGAATTAGCGGACATCGGTTACTCAGGAATCGATTTGACTCCTTTTTCATGAGAGCATTAAGAAAGACTGCACTTTCACTAAATTCTTTTAATAGCGTTTATTTTGACATTGGTTAACTTAACATGCCATAATAGACAAATATATAAATTAAATCACCAAATCACTTTTCATGTAACCTGTGGCGGTGAAACAAACCGGGTATACAATCATAGTTGGACAAACAGCTGATAACACTCTTCACCAGCTTTAGAAACAATGTAAAACATGTCAGTTGTTGGGGTTGTATAGCGCACTTATGGAATGAATACGATGAGATGACAAACCTCCACACTAATTCCCCTCTCTCACCTACACGGTTTCGCACAGGGGCCGTAATTGCAGTTCATCATGATTCAGCACGAGTTTTGGTGCCATGGTTATGTTCCCATTTTACCACGCAAAAAAAATAATGTTTAACATGCGGAAGCTCGCGGACCTTGCAGATCTTTGTGGACCGTTGGACAGTCACTCGAGGGGGATCACGGTACCTAATACGCATCTCTCACCTGTGTGGCCTGACTCATCTTCGTGAGCTGCCGCTATTGCCCACGACGTTCCTTTAACGTTCCGCGAAGTTCAAGGTCTGCAAGCTTCCGCGATGACCAGCAAAAAAAAAAAAAGTTACATTTTTCACGCGTAAAGATGGAAACTGAATCACAGCGCAAAAACTTGGGGTGAATCACGATGAACCCTGCTTACAGCGAGCCCGCGCAGCTGAGAGGGGTATAACACCGCATGTCACAGCGAGTCAAACCGCATAAGTGAATAGGGGTATTAAGCATTACAATCACCCAGAAAAATTAATGGATGCGGGGTTTGAAACTCCCAAGGTTATTTTCTCATTTAACTAAATCAAATTTCATAAAAATAAAACATGTCTAAAGTCCATCAAGTTATGGATAATGGCTAATCAAAATAAAATTAAAATGACATAAATGTTAGAATGAAAAACAAAAGTGCACTATTGTACATGGACATTGAGGGTACAGTACAAATGTATTTAATAGAAAATATTTAATGTGCTTTTAACATTACACAAATAAAGGACGACTTGCTGGCGTGCATGAAACCCAGCCATGTATTGAGACTTCATGATGCTCAACCAAGACATGTTCATCTCGATTACATTCTCTTCCTGCTTGATGTCCAAGGGCATTCTTGCCCTCACTGCAATGTGCAACATAGCTGTTACTGTTGTTGTGCCACAAGTGCTGTGCTGTAATAAGAGCTCCACTTCCTCTAAAATCTTCCTTTTTTTTATTTCTGCCATTTTGCTAATTTCTCCACCCCTAGGTATGTGCTTATTTAAAATTCTCTCCTATTAGCAAATGCACTTCAGGTGAAGAGAATTATCTTCAAGGCTAAACTTTTAAATAAATGTAAGAGCTTATTTATTTATGTAGTTTATTTTGATGTGAGAAGCAATTATTGATAAAGAAATTGGTAAATAATTCTAATTAAGGTTTCATATAAATATTGAAAATTATGCTGTTGGAACAGTCAGAATTTGTTTTATGCAAGATTGGAGCAAGACAGTGTTTTTACAGAATGACATTTCCAGTTAATTTATGTTTTTAAACTTGCTCAAGAAGAAATTACAGAACTTGTTATTCGAGTTGAATATACAGGTCCCTCAAAAAAATTTGCATATTGTGATAAAGTTCATTTTCTGTAATGTACTGAAACATTAGACTTTTCATAGCCTTTTATTGTTTTAATATTGATGATTGTGGCGTACAGCTCATGAAAACCCAAAATCCCTATACAGCATCCGACCAATAAAAAGTTTTTAATACAAAAAAAAAAAAAAAAAAAAAAGTCAACCTTCAAATAATTATGTTCAGTTATGCACTCAATACTTGGTCGGGCATCCTTTTGCAGATTCTTGTGTCTCAACTTTCTCTTCACAATATCCCACAGATTCTCTATGGGGTTCAGGTCAGGAGAGTTGGCAGGCCAATTGAGCACAGTAATACCATGGTCAGTAAAGCATTTACCAGTGGTTTTGGCACTGTGAGCAGATGCCAGGTCGTGCTGAAAAATTAAATCATCTCCATAAAGCTTTTCAGACACTGGACTTCAGGCATTTTGGCATTTCCCTCTCCCCAGTTTTCCTCCAGACTCTGGCACCTTGATTTCCGAATGACGTGCAAAATTTGCAACCTGTAGCCCATTTCCTGTACACGGTGGCTCTGGATGTTTCTACTCCAGACTCAGTCCACTGCTTCCGCAGGTCCCCCCAACGTCTGGAATCGGTCCTTCTCCACAATCTTCCTCAGGGTCCGATCACCTCTTCTCATTGTGCAGCGTTTTCTGCCACACTTTCCTTCCCACTGAGGTGCCTTGATACAGCACTCTGGGAACAGCCTATTCGTTCAGAAATGTCTGTCTTACCCTCTTGCTTGAGGGTGTCAATGATGGCCTTCTGGACAGCAGTCAGGTCGGCAGTCTTACCCATGATTGCGGTTTTGAGTAATGAACCAGGGGTGCGTTTCCCAAAAGCATCGTTAGCCAACTATGGTCGCAAGTTCCGTCGTTACCAACATAGTTCAACAACTAGGTGTTTCCCGAAACCATAGTTCAAACGAACATTCGCAAACAGCGTCGCAAACTTACGTGGTTGGAACTACAGCCTTCGACCTGTGGTTAGAAGCATAGTTCCTCACCGCGGCTGGGTGTGTTCTATTCACAGTTAACGACCCTACGCCCTATTAGTTTCTAAAAAAAATTCCCAACCACTTTGAGCGATTTGGAAAACTTAATGTTTTGGTGCTCAGATATTAGGTTATTTATTTTTCGGTTATTTTTATTACAAATTCACTTTAAACGATATAACAGCGGTACCATCGCAATTATTCTCCCTTCGAAGTGCCCTACAGAAGCATTATTTATGCCGGTTGGAACACAGCCTTGGTTTCGTTTGTGCGAAGAAAAGGCGAGTTTTTAACTGGGTATCTTTAAACATACCCAAAGAGAAATGTCTCATAACAATATTTGTAGTATTATGTTAGAGGTTTTCACTTATAATGAATGTTATCTGAATGTTATACAGTGCACAAAGTGTTAAGCACTAAGAAATTGTAAAATTTATGCACTACCATAGTGTAAGCCTATTTAAAATATTACTCAATATATGTAAGCCTATTTAAAATATTACTCGATACATATTCAATGAATGTACCCAAATAAATCAACAAACTGGGGTTTGGGCACTGGCTGGGAATCGAACCCGGGCCGTCCACACGGTAAGCAGAACAGCTACCGCTGAGCCACAAGTTGGTCACACCTGCAAAGTCCCTCCACTTGTTTCTGACTTCCTCTGGGCTTCTCTCATACCCATTCCCAGAAGCATACATTTTTTGTGCGATTTCATTCCAATTTTTTGTCCGAATTTGTAACTGCAAGCTCTTTTTTTTAGTAAATTGTGGTTTTCGTGTCATTTTTTCACATCAACTCTCATTAAACCATGGCTGTATGTAAAGGGACTTATATAGGAAATAATATTGAGCAAAATAGGTAACAGGTGTTCACAACACAATCCCAGCGTTTTCAAAGCCCATCATTTCTTTTTATTTTAATTGTACTGATGTATCAATACCAAATAAAAAATGAGTTCAAATGAAATATTGAAAAATGAAAAATGTTGCGTTTGTGACATTATTACACCACTTCTACGTTACGTCACTGCGAAAGCGCATTGAATGCGAGCCGAAGAGAGAGAGAGAAAAAATAAACACACTATACAGTAGGGGGCGATATGTGCCTATTGCACTACTCCGCCATTGTATCGAAGAAGAAGAAGAACTACGGTTCAAACCAACAAAGTTCTAACCATGGAAGTGCGACGCAGGTACTATGGTTTTGGGAAACACTTGTGACTAGTTACAGTAGTTAGTTTCTTCAACGTTGCATCGTACTATGGTGGTTAAGCAAAGAGCTACATAGTTGTACGGGAAACGCACCCCAGGCTGGGAGTTTTTAAAAGCCTCAGGAATCTTTTGCGGGTGTTGAGTTAATTAGTTGATTCAGATGATTAGGTTAATAACTCGTTTAGAGAACCTTTTCATGATATGCTAATTTTTTGAGATAGGGATTTTGGGTTTTCATGAGCTGTATGCCACAATCAATATTAAAATAATTAAAGGCTTCAACTACTTCAGTTTTGTGTAATGAATCTAAAATGTATGAAAGTCTAATGTTCCAGTACATTACAGAAAATGAACTTTATCACAATATGCTAATTTTAAGAAGGACCTGTACATTCAAACAAATAGAAAAATCGGAAATCAAAGCTTAGATAGATACTATGTCACGCTGTAGAATGGCTCGTCATTGTTGCACTTGCTAAAACAGCATTCGATCTATCTATCAACTCCTAAGGAGTACTTAAAGTTGCACGTAGCCCTACTTTAAGTGCATGTTTGGGAAACGCACGTGAAACAATAACGAACGTTCGCAAAATGACTCGTAGAAAACGCTCTTAAGCGCCAAGATCAATCGTTATCGGGAAACGCAGCCAAGGTTGGTCCAGACCAACCTTACGAACATGTGACTTACCCAAGACATACTTGGCGTAAGAACGTTTCGGAAAATGCGCCATAAATGTTGAGAGGTTAAGGTACAACTTAAGAACTACTTAGCGATAAGAAGCTTTCGAGAAACTGGGCCCTGTTCAGTATAAATGTCCCACTAAAACATGACTAAAAGACTCTGTATAGGGAAATAAACGTGCTGCTGCCAGTAAATGAAGTTAGAGGAAGTTACACATCAGAGCTGCATCAGTCATTTTAGCTCAAATGTCTCACACTTTGTACGCAAGAAAACACACATACCCCAACTGTGTATGTGTACAGATTCTGATTGACTGATCTAAGGTCAGTGAGCAGTCTGTCTCAGTGTGTGGAAAAAACAGCTCAAAGAAACTACATAAACATGCACATTTGCACGCATAGGCATGTAAAGGGAGCATGACTTAATATAAACATTATGAGTGTTCAGGACAGATCTCTGCTGTGTGTTTGCAGTTTGCATTTTGAGCAAGCTGTGTTTTCCCCCTTTTTTCTTTATAATCATTAAGCTGCAGAGGAAATCATGCTTTAAAATGACTGTCCAAAAGTATATGGACACCTGACTAACATTCCCAAAAGTACTACTTCTCCAAGCTCTTGTCAACGCTGGAAGCTGTATATAACGTTTCTTTGTACAGCATGTTGTAACATTACAACTTCCCTTTAAGAGACTCGAACCAGTTCCAGCACGATAATGATCCTGTGCACAGATCATGATTTGACAGGGTGTGTGTAAGGAGGAGTGTTCGGCACAGATGACTTAAGCCATACTGATGCTGGGATCAATTTTCGATAAAAAATATAATAAAAAGAGAACACCGCTACTAATCAATAGATTTATTAACCACCAATCACTAAAATGTAATTGTGCACAATTGTAATAATTTTTTATTCATTCATTATTTAACGAAATTTTTATTCCTGACTTAAACATTGTTCTGTTTTTTCAACACTGCAAAAATAGCTGCAAGTCAGACACTTACAAACCACGAGACAGCCTGGGCCAAAGAGAATGACATAGCTGTGATGGGGGGGGGGGGGGGCATGCTGTTTGTAAATTTGAGAGATTTGACTAGGAGAAGAAAACTTTTACACCAAAATAAGTAAAATTAGAGAACTGAATCTGAAGTAGAAAAAAAAAAAAAAAAAAAAAAAAAAGACAGAAAGATCTGATATAGTAAAGATAGAATCAAGAGGCATTAAGGTGGATTTATTCCAGTTTATTTTATACCCTTAAAAAGAACCAGATATCTAATGTTAGGACTTGAGGAACTGAATTCTTGATGTCTGAAAGGAAAAGAATGATCTCATCAGCATAAAGTGAGATGTGGTGTATGTAATTCCTAATATGTATTGGAGAAATGAGAGAAGTCTGAAGCAAGGGCTCCACTGATAGAAGCAAATAAAATTGGTGAAAGGGGGTAACCTTGTCTGGTACCCCTCTGGAGAGAGAACTGAAGAAACTATATGGCCTGTAGAGACACTTGCCATGGAGTTGGAGTAGTGTTTGAATCATGTGAATGAATAAAGATCCAAAGCCAAATCTCCTAAATACAGCCCACAGATAAGACCATTTTAGTTTATCAAAAGCCTTCATAGCATCCAAACTAGGGCTGCACGATATTAGGAAAATATGCGATATTGTTGAATATTGCGATAACGATATTTCTTGCGATATAACATTTCCCTAGAGAAATGCATTTTTATTGCCTATTTTTTTTATTATTTATTTAGATGTAATGATCATACTAAAATCAACAGGTAATAGATATTCGTCTGATGTAATTAAATCTAATTCAGGCTAAAGAAACTATGTCAAGGATGTTGCAAATATTTAGACTTCAAAACACTATGAATGACTTAAACCCCTCAGCAGATATTCTGACTTCTGGTTTGCTGTTACTATAAACCTGCCAACACAATATGAAGTACTTTCAAACATTACTTTTTATTTACGTGTAACCATACACTCATTAAGTGTCTTAAAACAAGAGCATCTTTTAAACAAAATATTCTTTGGCTTGCCCGTTTTTTTTTTGTTTTTTTTTTAATAAAAACATTAAACATTTTTTGCCATTATCGCGAGAACGATATTTTCTCAATATATCGTGCAGCCCTAATCCAAACTAAAAACTGCACATGAATGTTTATTATCTTGGCGAGCATCAATTATATGCAAAAGACGCCCGACACTGTCTGAGGCCAGTCGGCCTCTAATGAAGCCGGTCTAGTCCTCAAATCTATCCAGCAACACATGATCACGGTTAGAAAGAACTTATGCAGACATTTTAATAGCAGAATTTAATAATAAGGGTCTGTAACTTCCACAATCCAGCAGGTGTTTCCCAGATTTTAACAATAGTGAAATCAGTGTTGCCCTTTGATCTCTATGAAAGTAAACCAACATCAAGAAAGTACTGAATAGACTTAATCAGTAAAAGACCAACCAAATCCCAGATCTCCAAAAGGAACTCGAGGTATTCCATCTAACCCCAGCAATTGTCTTGTGTCTTGTCATGAAGGCAGCAGTCAACTTTAACTCCTTCAAAATGATCAGGGCATCCAACTGGTCTGCTTGTGTTGAACGTGATGGAAGGTCTAAAGGGTCCATAAACGCATTAAAATCTGAGAGATCATCCAATGCTTTGGTTTCATAAAGTTCAGCAAAAAAGTTTCTAAAGATGTTAACACAAGGATGAAAACCTGCTAGAAGTATCTCCGATTGCAGTTTCTGACTGTTTTAATGCGAGTAGTCAGTTTGGTCTGTGTGATTGCTCATAATATTGTAATATGAATTCTGCTCTTGAGCTGATGGCACCCTTATAAAGACTGCTTTTAAAGACTTTAGCTCTAACCAGATCATAATGTTTGTTTGAATTCTATTTGCTGTATACGTTTTTTCAGGTGAGCCGATTGTTTTCGAACTGTCACTAATTTATAAGAATGATACACAACTACCTTGAATTATGCATTTTGCTGTTTCCCACAGAGTATGAGGATTTATGTTCGACAACATATTTAACTGAATAAAGTTAAGATCATTCTTAATCCGTTTTAAAAATTGTGTATCTTGGAGGAAAGCATTGAAGTGCCAGAATAATCCGATAATATTAACGGCAGCGTCTTCAAAGCCGTATAGCTCACGTAGCAAGAGCACAGACACGGGTTTAATCAGACGTGGTTCACCATAGCACTATAGGGTACAAGGATGTCTAATCAGCGAGCAAGGGAAAGGTCAGTTCCTCCAGAAGCTAACCAACCAAAAAAGGTCAAATAAAAAGACACGAAATGCGAACACTCAGGTGTAAAGAGTACCTTAACCATACGTGAGTAAAAGTACAGATATCTTACTGTAATAATTACTCAATTACAAGTTACCAATTCCAATAAGGCTTAAAAGTAAAAGTCTTTAAGTATCCAATTTTAAAATAACTTTTTACTCGTATTGAATGTAGGCTCAAAGAACACCAAGAAATGTGAAAAACAAGAACTGTTTATTTGTGAGGGTTTATTTCCTAATATAGACATTGAACACTTCAATATTTCAAAATGGCAGAACGAAAGTCAGCCTCAGTCAAACTTAATGTGAAACACCTGGCATTTGGCAAGCTGCTAATTCACGTTCACAGCCTCATTTAGCACATACAGTATAGGTAAATAGCATCCAGTACCTTCAGCATCCTGCAGATGGCGATATCACCTCTTCCGCTCAAGTATTAGCCATGGCAGATAAAGATGCCGACTTGTCGCGCACCATCACAGTATAATGAGTAAGTGTCCGTTCAAATGTACTGGAGTAAAGAGTACATAAATTCAATAAAAAATTTAGTCGAGTAGAGAGTAAAAATGTCCTATAGTTTTGATACTCAGTACAAGTACAAAGTAGCCAAAAAACACTCAAGTCCAGTAACGAAGTCCATTTACTCAAATACTTTGCACCACTGACACTCATCAAATTCACGTCAACGGCAGCAGCACCGGAAAGCACGCTATAAAATTAAACAATAATCCCTTTGAATTATGCACACATGAAACCAGTCTCAAGAGCTGTGTTTAGACAACGCACTTACCTGCAGCCTCCGCAAACACAGAACAACAAAGGGGAAACCGGACGTGATGCAACCCAGGCAACAGCCAATCAACCTTTAAATAGGGTGGTACCTCGCTCCGATAGGTAAACACCGCTGTCACTCATCTAAACCCACTACACAGACATGAATAAATAATAAATGAAGGATGGGGTAAGAGAGAGAAAAGTATGGAATTGGTAGTCACCACTCCACTAGGCCAAACAAATAAACATATACTGTAGGTGTCAAATGCTGCTCAGCTTATTTTTAGCTTTACCCTTTTACAGAGGTGGAAAGTAACGAATTACATTTACTCGCGTTACTGTAATTGAGTAGCTTTTTTTTGTATTTCTACTTTTTAAAGTAGTTTTAAAAATCTGTAATTTTACTATTACTTAAGTACGTTTTGTTTGAAGTATTGTAATTCGCTACATTTTAAATCATATTCGCTACTGAGTAAAAAATTAATGAATGAAAATGATAAAATAATAAAAAATATTATGCTGTGTATAAATGCTCCGTTGCGCCGTGTGTATCATGTCCTGGTCGCGCGCCGCTCCAGACTCCACTCCAGGTTTTCTGACATCGGCATCTTCCTGACCTTCCACACGGTCGCTTCCGCCTTTAGCGTGACGTCATCGACTAGCGCGACCATTTATAAACCGGAGAGAGACGCGGGAAAGATGAAAGAGGTTGTGATTTTGGCGTTTGATATTTGGTTGTGCATTCCGGTTTTGACTTTTTGCCTCCAATTGACTTTGATTATTGCTTTGTCCCTTTGGTTTGGTTCGTCTTTGTATATATTTGTAGATAATTTCATTGTTTTTGGTTTAGGGAGTCCGGGAAGGTACCTGTATTTTTGTTTGTGTCTCTTTTTTTTTGCAGGTAATCTAGCTACTAAATATAAATACCATTTTGTTTATTATTTTGGCCTGGGTCCATCCTGAATCTGATCCTCCTCCTGGGGCCTGTTTCAGAAAGGAGTTTCAAACAACTCGGAGTTTAAACTTGAACTCTGAGTTGATTGACCCAGAGATTAAAAACTCAGAGTTTTCGGTTTCAGAACAGCTGATCTGAGTAAGGTCAATCAACTCTGAGTGGACTAACACAGAGTTAAGCGTGTACACCGCGACTCTAAAAAGCCATTATCAATGGAGCGCAGATATTACGAGTCACCATGGCAACAGGAGGTAAACTTGATATGCTCATGCAAACTTACAGCAAATATGAGCACATATTTAAAAAAAAAAAAAAAAAGTAACACCACTGCATCGGCGAGACAGGTAGCGTGGGGGAAAACATAGCTGCTCAAGTTAATGCGTAAGTTTACATTTAAAGTATTTAAATATTTCAGTATAATAGATAATAAGTAATGTGTGACGTTTTAATTTTTAGGAAATAAAGAAGACCAAATAAAGTGTTGTGACTTGTGTTTATTTCATTTCATTTATTTTTTTGTGGTGGTGGTGAGTGTGCAGAAAGCGTGTCAGAGCGAGGTAGACTTTCCGTACAGCTCTGCATACAGTGGCCTTACTAATACAGTACGCTCCGCATCCCCGATATTGTACAGAAAGCTTCCATTAGCAAAGAAACGTAAAGCTGCACATAGTATCTGCTCGGATGTAAGAGCACGGCCACGATGGGTGATATTAGTGATGTAAGGACGGAATAGATTATGGATGTATGTAATTGATAGCAATGAAAAACGGTAAAAAAATCCTTGCCCGACGTAAATGTAATTCTCTTTGAATTAATGCAGCCTCCTCATCTATGGGATCCTCCAAAAAAGAACAAGCCATTCTCCTAACTGTCTTCTCTGTTTGTGTCCGAAATGTGGGCAATGAATGACTAAGGCTACGGCGAGAAATACCGCTGCGTCTTTAAAAAAGGGGAGGAGACCGACAGAAACTCCGAGTTCAGAGAATAAAACCTGCTCCCGACCAGGTTAGGTTCACAGAGTAAGTTGCCACGGTAACTGACTCTGAGTAATAGTTACCTCTCTTTCAGAAACAGGCTTGAGTTACCCTGCTTTCTCGGGTTTGACAAACCTGCCTTTTTGAAACGGAAACAGTTTAAAATAGAACCCTGAACCATTCTTTTGCTGTTTGGCCCTAGACTGGGACATAACACCATATTTAAGTGACCACTTTGATTTTCAAGCACAAGAAAGACGACAGCTTTATTATGCAAAGGTGTTCCTTCAGTTAAAAACAACTAGTTTGAGATTTATATCTGCTTATCTTTTTTTGAACTATGCTAGAATGCCTCATCCCACCCCCGCTGTTAAAAAAATATAAATAAAAAAGTAACTCGGTAACTTTTACTCTGAGTAAATTTTTTAATGAGCTACTTTTTACTTTTACTTGAGTAGATTTTTATAATGGTAACTTTACTTGTACTTAAGTAAAATTTCACTGAAGTAACAGTACTTGTACTTGAGTACAAAATTTTATTACTCTTTCCACCTCTGCCCTTTTAACTGTTTCTACAAACTCTACCTGTCAACAAAGGGAACTTACTCTAGAAACTACTAAATGAGGCGTGCCACTAGAGGGCAGTGTTGTGTCACATGACTGTGTAGGGGCCCCTTTAAGGTCTTCCTGTTTAAGTGTTGCTTCAGTGTGTCAGTTTCTCACTTTTGGTTTGTTCCATACGGTATGTAGAATTAAGAGGAAACAAGCTTACAGTATAGCAGCAACACATCCAGTCACTTACACAGTGAGACTTTATTAGAAGTCGCTTAAAATTATTACAGGTTGAGGGTCATGTTTTTGGGGGGGGCTTGTTTTTAAAAACATGGCTGCTTGACAAAAAAAAATTGTGAGTTTTTATATTCATGGTTTCTCTTTGCCTAAATTCACTGCTTGACACCATCTGCACAACCTCCTGTAATCAGCACTGTACCACCCTCCCACACACCCCTTCCTACCCAATCCCCAAACCCCAGCCACTGGACGCAGTGCAAGAACCAGGCTGTGATGCTTCCTGAACTAAGATCCTCACCCTGAAAGAAGAAAAATAATAAACAGTGTGTGAGGTATCACTATAAATATAAATGCATTAATTGACTGATCTGAGCGTCAGGTTTTTCAGCATGAAGCATAAAAATCTCGTCTTATTAGCTGCACCTGAGTGTGAAACGTTCAGTCATGATGTACTCCATACTGAGTCCACTACAAAGTGTACATCTGAAGCCCCATCAGCCAAGACTGATGCCATGTCTAAGCAGGGATTTGCTGACTGTTTGTTTGCACACTCAGCAGATCCTTTCACAGAATCCTGTATTGAGGAAACCCTGAATTACAGTGTTAACTGTTACACTCCTGTCCGAAACCCCCTGTAGGAGATACTGGGAATGAGAAGAACACAAAGCACAAAGCTTTAGGCTTATGAGCTGCCATTCAGCACTTTCAAATGGAACTCATGGCTGTACAGTGGTTACTCAATCTGAATGGTTATTACCGTCGCGCTCACCGCCTTGTAAAGACGACAGCGGCCAAAATAAATCAGTTGCAATTCAAAGTCATTCGTAAAATGGCCGCCAGGTGGCGCAAAGTGACATTTTCACTCGTCGCAGTAAATACAATAGTGATGGTAATTTCCACATGAGTACTTTACACAACAAACATGAAAAATCTGAACCAGAGCTATTGATATGTACTGTACAATAATGAGTAAAAAAAAAAAAAACATTGGTTAAATGTTGTTTAGATCAAGTTCACTAGCTGACAATTTGATTTGTACAAAGTATAAACTGTTATAGCGTTGCACGAATAGCCTTTTACTCAAAAAAAATGCTGGGTTGTTTTTGTAAACACATTGTTGGGTTGTTTATGCCGGGTCAAAATTCTGGGTTATTTCAGGTACTTTAAACACATTGTTGTGTTGCTCATGTTGGGTCATATGAGATGTAGTGGGTCACTTACAAATGAACACCTGTTGGGTTATTTTGACCCAACAACTGGTTTATTAATTATTCTTTCGTTTCTCCAAATGGCAGCCTGCAAAATGTTCGAAATATTACTGTTATTGCGTGTGTTTACAGCTCAAAACCTCCATCAGTTATTAACAGAGGTGTCAAGTAACGAAGTACAAATACTTCGTTACCTTACTTAAGTAGACATTTTGGGTATCTATACCTTACTGGAGTAATTATTTTTCAGCCGACTTTTTACTTCTACTCCTTACATTTTTAAGCAATTATCTGTACTTTCTACTCCTTACATTTTAAAAATAGCCTTGTTACTCTATTTTTATGATCAGAACGCACAACCCCCCCCCCCCCCCCCCGGTCGCATGATAAAAACGCACACAACAGATCAACAACCCCCCCCCCCATACAAGATCAGAAAACTATACCTTACTGCTGAAGTATTTTTGAACCCTAGTATCTATACTTCTACTCAAGTAATGAATGTGAATACTTTTGACACCACTGGTTATTAAAGATAGTGTCTATTTAGAAAAAATGCCCGAGCGATTTCGGAGCTTCAGGAAAACTCCCTTATAAGCTTATAATATTTGTTCATTTAATTTAAATGAGGTTTGGGCTCAGGACTTCGATTCGGCATCGTGATTCTCCTCTAATCAGCACTCAGCCACACGCATAAAGTTTTCCAGAGCGCACCGGCAGAAGTAGACTAATGATTATGAATGCGTTGGGAAAACAGACTGACCATTGACCATTTTATAAAACATTTGCATTCATTTTCTGACGCGCTCAAGTTCACCAAAAACAATACAGAACAGCGCGCCTTATTTGCTTTCAAACATTTACAAAATCATAATGTTTTTTCGTTATTGTGAGTGCGCTTAAATAAAAGTTGAGTCTTATAAAGGCCATGTAGTCTTATATAGTTTTATTATATAGTTTTTGCACATTAATCTGAGTCCTCATCTGTTAAATTTTTTAGGACACTAGTTTTTTCATCCTGTCACGGCGTGCGCCCAAATCAATATCGCTCCTCGCTCACCAGTTAGCCATCCTCCCCTTCAGATATGCGAAGGAGCGGGGCCGTGGAATTAGGCACGGCTGGTGAGCTATCCTTGCTAATGATCCCGGGCTTGCACCCCGCGCAATAAAATACTCGGGGTTTGTTGGGTTACAGTAGGGTTACTACGCGGTGTGAGTGCGATGCGCGCGCAACAATGCGGAAGTGCGGCATGCAAATGGAAGGGCAAATGGAACACGCCCCAGGGACTTCAAAGAAGCGAGAGATGGGAGGGACCGGTCCGGCCATTCGCAAAGAGCAGAGTCAGCACAAGTGGACGGAGGCGGGAGCTGCTGTCCTCGCGGGCACACCTGCCACTCTGTCCGCTGCCCACCGCTCACCAGCCTGTGCCCGCATGTAAACCAACCCTTCCCATTTTTTCCCGTAAGACCTCGCCTCAGTGCTTCATGGTGCTGCCCATGCACTTAGGGTCGAACCCGTTACACGGCCCAAATGGAGTCAACAATATAAAAAAAAAAAAAACACTTTTTATTCTTGTTTTAATGTTATTTTGAAGTAAATGAAACAGTAATAGCTAAAATAGTAAAAATTTTAGTAATATAGTAAAACTAAAAAGTGGCAGCTGGCACGACTAAAAATAGACGTCTAAATAAAAATTCTCCTCTTTAATTTCCTACATAGTCTAATCAGCGCTCAACCGCACGCAAAAAGTTTTCCAGAGCGAGGAGGAATTTTGATGTACTAAATAATATTTGTGCAGTATAATTAGAGCTTCCTATTCCTATTAATCCTAGGTTGTTGTTCTTGTAATGTTACTGTGTGTGCTTTACAACGTCAGACAACATTCAAATGCAAATTATTCACTCTCCCCAGATGTGAATCAGCTGTTCTCACCTATACATTCAGAGGAACTGAAATGCACCTCTCCCCACTTTAAAAACCTGAGGCTCTTCTGAACACTTTCAGTGATTAAGGCCTATTTTTAAATTTGTGTAAATTTAATCTTCTGGATTCTAGACTCTAAAGTTGACATTTTTACCGTTTTTAATCCTTGGAATGGAAGAAATTTAGATTTTCCTTATGATAGCACAAATTGCATTGTTTTAAATCAGTCTATACACAATAATATTCTTTGGTATTTTTATAATAAAAAAAAATCTTGGTTTATTAATCCTCGTGCCTGGTTTAGGTTTAATATTCAGTGCGCACCGTTTGTACATCTGTTATTTTAGAACTACACTCACCTAAAGGATTATTAGGAACACCTGTTCAATTTCTCATTAATGCAATTATCTAATCAACCAATCACCTGGCAGTTGCTTCAATGCATTTAGGGGTGTGGTCCTGGTCAAAACAATCTCCTGAACTCCAAACTGAATGTCAGAATGAGAAAGAAAGGTTATTTAAGCAATTTTGAGCGTGGCATGGTTGTTGGTGCCAGACGGGCCAGTCTGAGTATTTCACAATCTGCTCAGTTACTGGGATTTTCACGCACAACCATTTCTAGGGTTTACAAAGAATAAAAAAACATCCAGTATGCGGCAGTCCTGTGGGCGAAAATGCCTTGTTGATGCTAGAAGTCAGAGGAGAATGGGCCGACTGATTCAAGTTGATAGAAGAGCAACTTTGACTGAAATAACCACTCGTTACAACCAAGGTATGGAGCAAAGCCTTTGTGAAGCCACAACACGCACAACCTTGAGGCGGATGGGCTACAACAGCAGAAGACCCCACCGGGTACCCCTCATCTCCACTACAAATAGGAAAAAGAAGCTACAATTTGCACAAGCTCACCAAAATTGGACATTTGAAGACTGGAAAAATGTTGCTTGGTCTGATGAGTCTCGATTTCTGTTGAGACATTCAAATGGTCAGTTATTTGGCGTAAACAGAATGAGACCATGGATCCATCATGCCTTGTTACCATTGTGCAGGCTGGTGGTGGTGGTGTAATGGTGTGGGGGATGTTTTCTCAGCTGACTTTAGGCCCCTAAGTGCCAATTGGGCATCGTTTAACTGCCACGGGCTACCTGAGCATTGTTTCTGACCATGTCCATCCCTTTATGACCATCCTCTGATGGCTACTTCTAGCAGGATAATGCACCATGTCACAAAGCTTGAATCATTTAAAATTCAATTCAATTCAATTTTCTTTGTATAGCGCTTTAAACAATTGACAGTGTCTCAAAACAGCACTACACAATCAAAAGAATTATTTAAGTTTGTATGGAATGTGAATGTCGAGGGCGACAGTGGTAAGGAAAAACTCCCTGAGATGATAATAACAAGAAACCTTGAGAGGAACCAGACTCAACAGGGAACCCATCCTCATCTGGGTGAAACAGATAGCAGGAAATGATCTGCATTTATACAGTGTGTTAGGTGGCAGGCAGTTCAGCTATAATAGTTGATCTTAATTGATGTTAAAATGGAGTCCAGATAGTTATTGGAGACTCAGATAGACTTGTAGAAAGTTCCAGTCCTGCACTATCGAATTGTCAAGTCCTCAGAGAAACAGCTGCTAACACCAGTCGAGGCCAGAACCATGTTCTAAGTAGAGAGAATCATCCCCACACACCAGACGCATCCCAAAGACACACACGGGGCATCCATGCAACGAGACCTCCACCCAGAAGCAGGGCACCAGGATGGGTCAGACAGGTCCGGAGGGCAGAGGGAGTCTGGATCACTGGCAGCTCAGGGATGACATGTGTCAAGGACCAGCTCCAACTGGATTCAGCTTTATGATGGTTGGAGCTACACATGCTGCTCCTGTGCTTCCAGTGATCCAGACCTCATCTGCCCTCTGCACCTACTGACTCGTCCCTATGCTGAACTGGTCTTCATGACCATTTAAATAATTTCTGTCATATTGAATTTTCACCTGCACAACACAAGATGTTATATCATTTCTATCTGTTATCGCCCAAATGAGGATGGGTTCCCTGTTGAGTCTGGTTCCTCTCAAGGTTTCTTCCTAATGCCATCTCAGGGAGTTTTTCCTTGCCACCGTCGCCGTCACCCTTGGCTTGCTCATCAGAGACATTTCATTCATTCATCTCATTATTATCTGCACATTTTTCTCACACATCCACACTTCCAATTATTTTCTTTTCTATAATTATTATTATTATTTGTTTTTATTTATTTATTTTCTATTATAATTTTATTTATTTACTTATTACTTTATATATAATTATTCTATATATATATATATATATATATATATATATATATATATATATATATATATATAAAATGGTTTTTTTTTTTTTTTTTTGTTAAATTAAATTTCTTAAATTTTTGTGAAGCTGCTTTGAGACAATGACCATTGTTAAAAGCGCTATATAAATAAAATTGAATTGAATTGAATTGAATGTGTAGCTCGACAGAGAGAGAGAGAGAGAGAGAGAGAGAGAGAGAGAAAGAGTGAAAGGGGAGACAGGGGGAGAGAGGAAAGAGAAAGAGGGGGAGAAAGAGAAGAAGAGGAGAGATGGCAGTTAGGTACAGTATGGTCACAGTCACAATGTATAATGTGAATGTATATTTACTGTAGAGTGCAAGCAAGGACTCCGGCAGGACTATCTATGACAGCATAACTAAAAGGGAGAGCCAGAAGGAAACACAAACATGAGGGCTCCCTGAGATGTAAAGCAATCACCTCACCGTCAACAAACCTGAGTGATCAAATGAGAGTGAGGAAGACAGCATCTAAACATGCCAGTTCACCATAATACTCTACGTCCATGAGTCCCCCAGATCTGCTCCTTTACCTAAGGCAAATCTATTTGTAAAAATGCTTGGCTAAATAAATAGGTTTTTAGCCTAGACTTAAACACCGAGACTGTGTCTGAGTCCCGAACAGTATTTGGAAGACTATTCCATAATTTTGGGGTTTTGTAAGAAAAAGCTCTGCCCCCAGCTGTAGTTTTCATAATACGCGGTACTGATAAGCAGCCTGCATCCTTTGATCGAAGTAGGCGTGGCGGATCGTAAGACACTAGCAGTTCGCTCAGATACTGCGGCGCGAGACCATTTAATGCTTTATATGTCAAGAGTAGTATTTTAAAATCAATGCGAAATTTCACAGGGAGCCAATGCAGTGAAGATAGGATAGGGGTGATGTGCTCATATCTTCTGGTTCTAGTGAGCACTCTCGCTGCTGCATTCTGGACTAGCTGAAGCTTGTTTATGCACCTAACTGAGCAACCAGACAGTAAGGCATTACAATAGTCCAACCTAGAAGTGATAAAAGCATGAACTAGTTTTTCTGCATCGTTTAGCGACAATATATTTCTTATCTTGGCAATATTTCTGAGGGGAAAGAATGCTATCCTGGTGATATTATCTACATGAGCTTCAAATGAAAGGCTAGAATCTATAATCACGCCGAGGTCTTTTACTGTTGCACTTGATGGAACAGAAAGGCCATCTAAAGTTATGGTGTGATCTAAGATTTTACTCCTAGCTGTATGCGGTCCTATGACGAGAACTTCTGTCTTATTGACTGTCTTATTCCGTGTTCTTGATGTTGCTGCACAGGTGCCTGCTGCCCTGAGGAAGAACATTGGAGCTGTGGTTCTTCATGCCGGCACGAACGACACCAGGCTGAGGCAGACGGAGATCCTAAAGAAGGACTTCAGGAGCCTGGTCGAGAAGGTCCGCAGCACATCACCCACGACAAGGATCATCGTATCTGGACCGCTTCCCACATTTCAGCGAGGAATCGAAGTTCAGTAGATTATTTGCCTTTAATGAATGGTTACAATCTTGGTGTCGACAACAGAAATTACGCTTTGTTGATAACTGGAATGTTTTCTGGGAGCGTTCTAGGCTCTATCACACCGATGGCCTACACCCTAGCAGAGCTGGAGCAGCGGTCCTCTCTGACAACATCTCCAGGACACTACGAACCATCTGACTGGTGGTAAGTCATACTGTAGATTCCAAACATATTAGCCACATTACAACTCACCGTAGTGATAGACGCACACACATAGCTTGTCCTATAGAAACTGTGTCTGTTCCCCGAATAGTGAGAAAAAAGAATAAAGCTGTTAAATTTGCCCGAAACAATCTGATAACCATAAAACAAGAAAAAGGCAAAATAAGTAGTCAAAATCCACCTCTAAAGTTTGGACTACTCAACATTAGATCCCTTGCGCCTAAAGCACTTATTGTTAATGAAATTATCTCAGATTATTGCCTTGACGCACTCTGTCTCACCGAAACCTGGCTTAAACCAAATGAATATTTTGGTCTGAATGAGTCTACTCCGTCAGGATATTTCTATAAGCACGAGCCCCGTCTAATTGGTCGCGGTGGTGGTGTCGCCACTATCTACAATGATGTACTCACTGTTACTCAGAAAATAAGGCCCAGGTTTAATTCATTTGAAGTGCTTATCATTAATGTTGCACTCAGTGAGATACGTAATAAACCCTTGCTATATTTTACCCTGGCCACCGTGTACAGACCCCCGGGGCCATATGTCGATTTTCTTAAAGAATTTGGACATCTGCTATCAGACCTATTGGTTAACTCTGACAAAGTGTTGATAGTAGGACTTTAACATTCATGTAGATGATGCTAACGACGCTTTAGCACTCACATTTATGGATTTACTAAATTCCTTTGGGGTTAAACAAAATATAATTGGAGCAACTCACCGCTTTAATCATACACTAGATTTAATTATATCCCATGGTATAGATGTCTCTAATATAGAGATCATACCTCAAAGTGATGATATCACAGATCATCACCTCCTGACATATACTCTACCCGTAGAACAGATTAGCTGTGTCTCCCCACGTTATCAATCTGTTAGAAATATGAATCCAACTACTAAAGACAGATTCAAAAGTAATCTGCCGGATCTGTCCCAATTTCTTAGTAGACCCCTAAATGCAGATGATCTAGATGAAGTGACTAGCAGCATGGGCACTATTTTTACCAGTACATTAGACCCTGTTGCTCCTATCAGATTAAAAAAAGTCAGAGATAAAACACTTGCACCGTGGTACAACAGTCATACTCGCGCCCTAAAGAGAGCAACCCGTAACCTCGAGCGAAAATGGAGGAAAACTAAATTAGAAGTTTTTCGAATTGCGTATAAAGACAGTATGTGCAGCTATAGACAGGCTCTAAAAACTGCTAGGACTGAGCATCTTAGCCAACTGATAGCAAGAAACCAAAACAATCCCAGGTTCTTATTTAGTACAGTGGCTCGACTAACAAGACCTAAGATGCCCGCAGAGAGTATCCCATCACAGTTTAGAAGTGAAGACTTTATGGACTTCTTTAATGAAAAAATCAATAATATCAGGAAGAAAATAATGGAGGTTCAACCTCTAATAGTATCTCACGATCCAGTTCAGCCTATAGCTTCACATTTAGATTTTCAGTGCTTTACAGGTATAGGACAGGAAGAGCTGTATAAACTTATCACCTCGGCTAAATCAACAACGTGCCTGTTAGACCCAATCCCAACCAGATTTTTAAAAGAAGTGATGCTTACGGTTGGAGAGCCACTTCTAAACATTATTAATTCGTCATTACATCTAGGTCACGTCCCTAAACCTTTCAAGTTAGCAGTTATTAAGCCGCTTCTTAAAAAAATCTAATTTGGACGCGAATGAAATAAATTACAGACCGATTTCAAACCTTCCGTTCATATCAAAAATACTAGAAAAAGTAGTATCAGCTCAAATTTGCACATTCTTGCAGGATAACAACATCCTTGAAGAATTTCAGTCAGGTTTCAGGCCCCATCATAGCACAGAAACTGCACTAGTTAAGATTACAAACGACTTGTTTTTAGCTTCAGACCAAGGCTGCATCTCATTGCTAGTCCTGCTCGATCTTAGTGCTGCATTCGACACTATAGATCATAATATTCTCATAGGTCGCTTACAAAATTATATAGGTATTCAGGGACAGGCATTAAAATGGTTTAGATCTTACCTGTCTGAATGCTACCATTTTGTAGATCTAAATGGAGAACCGTCTGGTGTAATGCCAGTGAAATATGGGGTCCCACAAGGGTCAGTTTTAGGACCTCTGTTGTTCTCAATATACATGCTTCCCTTGGGTAACATCATTAGAAGACATGGGATTAGTTTCCATTGTTATGCTGATGATACCCAATTATATATCTCAACTAAACCAGACGAAATACCTAAGTTGTCTAGATTAACTGAGTGTGTCCAGGACATAAAAGATTGGATGACCAATAACTTTCTTTTATTAAATTCAGATAAGACAGAGATATTACTTATTGGCCCAAAAACCAGCACACAACAGCTTTCACAATTCAGCCTGCGCTTAGAAGGATGTACTGTTACTACCAGCTCAGCAGTAAAAGACCTGGGCGTAATATTAGACAGTAACTTGTCTTTTGAAAATCACATTTCAAATATCACAAAAACAGCCTTTTTCCATCTTCGAAATATTGCTAAACTTAGGAACATCTTATCCGTATCTGATGCAGATAAGCTAGTTCATGCATTCATGACCTCCAGACTGGACTATTGTAATGCATTACTAGGTGGTTGTCCTGCATCCTCAATAAACAAGCTTCAGTTAATCCAAAATGCAGCTGCCAGGGTTCTCACTAGATCCAGAAAATATGATCATATAACCCCAATATTATCATCCCTGCACTGGCTACCTGTTCAGTTTAGAATAAATTACAAAATAGTATTACTTACATACAAGGCCTTAAATGGTTTAGCTCCCACATACCTAACCAGTCTTCTGATACGCTACAATCCACCATGCGCCTTAAGATCACAAAGCTCCGGACTTCTGGTAGTTCCCAGAATTTCAAAATCTACAAAAGGGGGTAGGGCTTTTTCATATTTAGCTCCAAAGCTTTGGAATAGCCTTCCAGACAGTGTTCGGGGAGCAGACACGGTTTCTCAGTTCAAAAGTAGACTCAAGACGCATCTTTTTAATCTGGCATACACATAACTCATCCCATAATCTCATACTCCAGTACACCTATCCCGAATGGCAACTATGCTAATTCTCCCCATCTGTTCTATATTTCTCTACCCATCCCGAGGCATCAGGAGATTTTGCCAGCTTCAGTAGATAAAAGCCGAGCCTGCGAGGTTCCTGAGGCATCCAGAGAAGGACCAGCTCCAGCTGGATTCAGCTTTATGATGGTTGGAGCTCCACATGCTGCTCCTGTGCTTCCAGTGATCCAGACCTCATCTGCCCTCTGCACCTACTGACTCGTCCCTATGCTGAACTGGTCTTCATGTCAATTTAAATAATTTCTGTCATATTGAATTTTCACCTGCACAACACACAATGTTATATAATTAACAATGTTATATAATTATATAATTATATGTTATATAATTTCTATCTGTTATCGCCCAAATGAGGATGGGTTCCCTGTTGAGTCTGGTTCCTCTCAAGGTTTCTTCCTAATGCCATCTGAGGGAGTTTTTCCTTGCCACCGTCGCCATCACCCTTGGCTTGCTCATCAGAGAAATTTAATTAATTCGTCTCATTATTATTATCTGCACATTTTTCTCACACATACACACTTCCAATTATTTTCTTTTCTATAATAATTATTATTATTATTATTTTTAATTTATTTATTTATTTTTTATTATTATTATTATTTTTTTTTTTTGTTAAATTTCTTTCATTTTTGTGAAGCTGCTTTGAGACAATGACCATTGTTAAAAGCGATATATAAATAAAATTGAATTGAATTGAATTATCCGGATTAAGCAGAAGGAAGTTAATTAGCATTTAATTTCTTATGTCATGCACACATTGCTCAACTTTAGTAAGCTGGTTTTTCTCATCAGGTTTTGCTGAGACATATAACTGTGTCGTCAGCATAACAATGAAAACTAATACCATGCTTACGGATTATGTTGCCCAGAGGAAGCATGTAAAGGGAAAAAAGCAGTGGGCCTAAAACTGAACCCTGCAGAATGCCAAACTCCACTAGAGAACATGCAGAATAATCACCATTTAAGTCTACATACTGATAATGATCGGTCAAATAGGATCTGAGCCAGGAGAGGGCTGTACCCTCAATTCCTACTACATTTTCTAATCTGTGAAGAAGAATAGCATGATCAGTGGTGTCAAAAAGCTGCACTGAGGTCGAGTAATACAAACATAGTTACACAACCCTGATCAGAGGCCAATAGGAGGTCATTTACTACTTTAACGAGTACTGTTTCTGTGCTGTGATGAGGCCTAAATCCTGACTGATACAGTTCATGTATGCGATTTCTATGTAGATATGAGCATAGCTGCTCCGCTACTATCTTTTCCAGAATCTTAGAGATAAAGGGGAGGTTTGATATTGGCCTGTAATTGGACAGCTGACAGGGGTCGAGGTCAGGTTTCCTCATTATTGGTTTGATAACTGCTAATTTAAAAGATTTTGGAACATAACCAATGCTGAGTGAGGAATTAATTATTCTCAACAGCGGTCCTGTTATTACTGGTACTATCTGTTTAAGAAAATGTGTCGGTATAGGATCTAATATACAGGTTGATGAATTTGCAGAAGAGATGAGTGAAATTAGTTCATTCTCTTCAAGAGGAGTAAAGTATTCTAGGTTCCGATCTGTATCAATTACATGCCTGATAAAAAATTTTATTTAAGAAATTTTATGCCTGATATTTACAATTTTATTATTTAAAAAGTTCATGAAGTCCTCACTATTGCATGATGTTGTTGTGGAGATTTCTGTAGTGGTCTTATTTCTGGTTAATTTGGCTACGGTATTAAATAAAAATCTAGGATTATTTTTATTTTCTTCTATAAGAGTGGAGAGATACGTTGATCTAGCTACACTAAGAGCTTTCCTATAGTTCAGGATGCTCTCTTTCCATGCTATTTGAAATACTAACAATTTCAAATTTTATTTGTCACATACACAGTCATACACAGTATAATATGCAGTGAAATGCTTACACGACCGCCAGTGACCTTAAAAAGAAAATAAAAGCTTGTACGTAAAATAAATAATTAATAAAAGCAAATACTAAAGAAATAAATTTAACTAGTAAAATAAACTGTACAAATAAGGGCATAATAAAATATTGCAAAATATAGAAATATAGGGGGGGGGGTTATATATATAGAATTTAAAGTGACAATGGTTGTGCAAATATGCATGAAAGGTGACTAATGAAAGTGACGTGCAATTGTCCAGATGTATAAATATTTAGTGCAAGTGTGTATGAATGTGTCCATGATTGTCCAGTCAATGTTGTGAGCTTAATAAGATGTTATTAGTCCTGTGTGGTGTAGTGATGATTGAGAGACCTTATCGCCTGCGGGAAGAAGCTCCTCCTCAGTCTCTCCGTGTTGGCCTTCAGGGAGCGGAAACGCTTCCCAGACCGCAACAAAGAGGACAGTCCATTACTGGGGTGACTGAGGTCCTTCACGATCTTCCTGGCCTTGGTCCAGCACCGCTTGCTGTAGATCGAGTGCAGGTCAGAGGGCTCAGTGCGGATGATGCGCTCAGCTGACCGCCCCACCCCCTGTAGAGCTCGTCTGTCCTGCATGGTGCTGTTCCCAAACCAGGTCGTGATGTTTCCCGTCAGGATGCTCTCTATGGTGCAGGAGTAGAAGTTCCTGAGGACCTTGGAGGGCAGTCTAAAGTCTCTCAAGCCTCTCTGAGGTGGTACAGACGCTGCCGGGCCTTTTTCACCACGGTGTTGATGTGACAGGACCATGACAGGCCCTGAGTGATGTGAACACCGAGGTATCTGAAGCTGTCCACTCTCTCCACTGGGCTCCTGTTGATGACGGTGATCTGGTAGTTCCTCTCCTGCTTTGTACAAAAGTCCACTATCAGCTCCTTTGTCTTGCTGACGTTCAGGAGGAGATTGTTCCACTGGCACCAGTTCTCCAGATTTCCAATCTCCTCTAGGTAGTCCGACTAATCATTGTTGGTGATCAGTCCGACCACGACGGTGTCGTCAGCAAACTTTATGATGGTGGTGGAGTTGGTAGTGGCCACGCAGTCGTGTGTGTACAAAGAGTACAGCAGGAGGCTCAGAACACGACCCTGGGGGGCTCCAGTGCTGAGAGTCAAGGTCAAGTTAAGGTCAAGTTTATTTATATAGCACATTTACAACAGTTTTGCTGCCCAAACTGCTATACACGCAGAGAATAAATAATAAAAAAAACGACATAATCCACACAATAAAATACTACATATAATACATCATACTAGTTAAGGCAGGTAAAACTAGAAGCAGTTAAAATAAAATAAAATAGATAAAAACATCCAAGTCAACCTGTGCTAAAAGCCAGTCCATAAAAGTGTGTTTTTAATAATGATTTAAAATGCTCCAATGTTTGTGCAGATCTGACATTCAGAGGCAGGCTATTCCAAAGTCTGGGGCCTGCCACAGCAAATGCTCTGTCCCCTTTGGTTTTTAACTTTGTTCTTGGAATGGTTAAAATGAGCTGAGTGCTGGATCTCATGGTTCTGGCTGGAGTATGCATAGACAACAGCTCAGATAGATAAGAAGGAGCTAGACCATTCAAAGATTTAAACACAAGGAGTAGGACTTTAAATTGGATCCTGTATGCAACAGGAAGCCAATGAAAAGAGGCAAGCACCGGAGTTATATGCTATCGCCACTTGGCACCAGTCAGCAACCGAGCAGCTGCATTTTGAACGAGTTGGAGACGCTGTAATGACAACTGGTCAAGGCCGTAATAAAGAGAGTTGCAGTAATCGAGTCGAGAAGTAATAAAGAGGTGAATAACCTGTTAAAAAAAGTGAGCTGGAAGGTATGGCTTTACCTTAGCTAACTGTCTAAGATGAA
Source organism: Channallabes apus (assembly GCA_030522415.1). Classification (NCBI taxonomy): domain Eukaryota; kingdom Metazoa; phylum Chordata; class Actinopteri; order Siluriformes; family Clariidae; genus Channallabes; species Channallabes apus. Next base: position 17,787,196 of record CM060106.1, read on the forward strand.
AGAAACTTGACTGGACAACTGCACTAACTTGCTTTTGAAATTTAAAAGACTTGTCAAAAAATACTCCCAGGTTTTTGACATACGGTTTACAATATAAGGATAGCGTGCCCAAGGCACTATCCGCTCCATTTGAAGCCGCAGGATCACCAAAAATTACTATTTCAGTTTTCTTTTCATTTAACGTAAGAAAATTAGTTGACATCCACTGTTTAATTAAGAGAGTGAGTGTAGCTGAGACATGTCCGCCCATCCTTATTGCCTGTGGTCATCCAGTCAGGAAATTGGAGATCCACTGACACATTGATGAGCTGAGTCCCAGGTGCTCCAGCTTGGTGGTGAGTGTGGAGGGAATTATGGTCGATGAAGAGCATTTTAACATAATTCCCTTTCCTCATGTCCAGGTGAGTAAGTGATGTGTGGAGGAGATGAGAGATTGCATCGTCTGTGGAGCGGTTCTGACGTTATGCAAACTGTAGTGGGTCCAGTGTGTCGGGTAGTGGAGAAATTATGAAGTCTCTGACCAGGCGTTCAAAGCACTTCATCACTACTGAGGTGAGGGCTACAGGGCGATAGTCTTTGAGGGAAGCAGGATGAGGTTTCTTTGGGACAGGAACAATGATGGACTCCTTGAAGCATGTGGGGATCACCGCCCTGAGATACCTGAGATTTATCTGAGATAAAGAGATGTTGAATTTCTCAGTGAACACAGGTGCTAGCTGGTCTGCACAGGCTCTGAGAATACGACCTGAGATGCCGTCTGGTCCTGGTGCTTTCCTGGTTTTCGCTCTCCTCACGACGTGCTCGGTAATGAGCGCGTTCCCAGTGCTGGCAGTGTCTTCCTGTCTGCAGCCGTTAGCGCCGCTAGCATTAGCGCCATTAGCATTAGCGCCACTAGCGTCTTTAGCTGCAGCCTCGAAGCGAGCATAGAAAGTGTTGAGCTCGACTGCCAGAGTCGCGTCCGCGTTCGTCATACCGGTTGTTGGTGTTTTATAGTCCGTTATTGTCCTTAGTCCCTGCCACAGGCTCCTAGAGTCACTCTGTTGAAGCTGTGACTCTAGCTTTCTCCCGTAGCGCTGCTTCGCCTCTTTCACCGCCTTCCGGACGTTATATGACGCCTTGTATGGTTCCATGTCCCCCGACGCAAGTCCCGTGTTGTAGGCAGCGGTGCGAGATCTTAGAGTGTCGAGGATGGTTTTATCCACCCACGGCTTCTGGTTGGATATGTTCTGAGAGTCTTTTTCTCCACCGTATCATCCGCTAGCTTCCCAATGAATCTCACAACCGCTTCCGTAAACACGCTGACATCATCATCGGAGGTGTTTCTGAACATGTCCCAGTCTGCGTCATCGAGTGCGTCCTGTAACGCGGCCACCAATTGGTCCGACCAGCGCGCGGCCTCCCTCTGAACCGGAACTTCCTGTTTCAGCCTTTGTTTGTATTTTCGCATGAGGAAGATGGCGGCGTGGTCGGATTTACCAAACGCTGGACGAGACTGCGCCTTGTAGCCGTCATTGACCATTGTATAACAATGATCTAGTGTCCTATCACCCCTGGTGGGGCAGGTGATATGCTGATGAAAGTTCGGTGCTGCGCATTTGAGGTTGGCACTATTAAAGTCCCCCGCCACAATGAGCGCAGCATCCCGGTGTTGTGTCTGGTGCTGTGTGAGCGCCTCATGCAGCTCGCTTAAGGCAGTGTCCGTGTCCGCTTGTGGTGGGATATAAACGGCACTTATTATGACACATGATGGACAGTAGTTCCAGGTTTGGTGTGCAGGAGCGTGTAAGAGGAACAACGCTCGCGCTGTTGTTCACCATCAAACACATGCCGCCTCCCCTTGACTTTCCCGAGTCCCGCGTCCTGTCCATACGGTGAACCGAGAAGAACTCGGCTGGTTGTATGGCGTGGTCCGGCACCGCTGGGTTCAGCCATGTCTCGGTGAAGCAGAGGAGATTGCAGTCCTGAATGTCTCTCTGAAACTTTATCCTGGCCCTGAGGTCATCAAGTTTGTTCTCCGGATGTTGGCGAGCAGGATGCTAGGCAGAGGTGTACGGTGTGCACGGGCTCTCAGCCTGTTCCTGACGCCGGCTCATTTTCCTCGGGGCCGCCGGAGTTAAAAACGTCGAATTGTGAGTACATTGTATACCAATAGAAACAAGAGTGTCTCTATCATACCTAATGTACTCAATGGTGGTGATTTTGCCGATTTTAAAACACTGAAAACTAACTTAAAGAACAAAAACAAAGAAAAGGTGGTCGGAGCAGTCGTGACGGCAGCCGACCTCACCGGCGCCATCTTGGATCTAGTTCTAGAATTTAGTCGTTTACGTTGACGCCATTTACTTTCTAATTTCCAAGCGGTATGTTTTAAATTGCGCGTGTGATCATTATACCAGGGAGCGAGTTTCTTATCTCCAATAATTTTTCTTTTAGCTGGAGCTACATTATCTAAGGTACAACGAAATGTCGACTCTAAATATTAAGTCGCCTGACTGAATATAATATAATATACTGAGCTGACTCAATATACTTAAATACACTTATGTTACTATAAAGAATTTCAAATGAATTAAATTTGTGTCCGTGTTTTTGTACGATAGACAGATTTTCATTGTAAATAACTGCGACGCCCCCTCCTCTACCAGTTAACCGATGCTGGTGTATGTAGCTGTGTCCAGGAGAACTAGCTTCATTTAGAGCTACATACTCGTCCTGTTTAACCCATGTTTCAGTTAAACAGAGTATATCAAACGCCTGATTTGTGATAATTTCATTAACAATAACCGCTTTTGATGCGAGAGATCTAATATTTAACAGTCCAAGGTTCACGGCTGCGCATTCAGTATGATCGGAGTTTGTGGTCTTTATGTTAATTACATTACTGAGAAAGACTTTGAGTCTTTCTACATTTTTGCTTAGATCGGGGAACAGACACAGCCTCAATATGTTGAACCCTGAGTGACGACTCTATGCAGCTAGCAGACGGTTGGTTTAGCCTGTCTGTCTGCTCCCTGGCCTGGGCTCTGGATTGTCACCGATTAACTAGGCCTCTACTGAGACTATGAGCTATACTACAGGAAATGAGAGCAGCACCTTCCCGTCCCGCCCTAACAGGCCAGCTTGGCCCTCAAAGGTCTTCCAATTGTCTATGAAGCCCACATTATTTTCGGAGCACCACCTGGACATCCAGCAGTTCAGCGACCATAACCTGCTGTAAACTATGTCGCCACGTCTCATTGGGATGGGACCAGAGCATACTACTTCATCGGACATCGCCTTCGCTACTTTAAACACCTCTGTAAAGTTATTCTTACTAACCTCTGACTGACGAATGCGTATAGCGTTAGCTCCAGCATGTACTACTATCTTAGAGAACCTGTGCTGTCCTAGAGCCCTAAGATTACCTGCTATGTCCGGTGCTCTGGCTCTAGATACACCTAACCACTGCCGCTGGCGCCCCTAAAGGTCTAGCTAATTTCACGTGCCTCAGTATAGAGTCTCCTATAACCAGAGCTCTTTCAGGTTTCTCAGTGGGTGCAGCACTTAAGAGAGCAAACCTGTTGGACACGTGAAGTGCAGAGGAGGTGTGCTCCGGTGGGCTAGCCTTAGCGTTAGCTTTGGCTGAAGGAGTATGCCGCCGAGTCGTCACCCACTCGCCCCGCTGTGAGGGCTCTAATGCCGGAGTCGGGGGCCGTTTATCTCCGCCTGCGGCACCCAGACTGTCCGCTACGGGAATAACGCTGCTCTCGCGCTCTCTAACCCTCTCTAAAGTCTGGATGGGCTCCTCTAACTCTGATATCTTCTCCGTCAGAGTGCTCACTAACACACATCTATCACAGATAAAATTATCACTAATGATGGAGGAAGAATGTCTAAACATCCTGCACTCTACACATTGAACGAGCTGAATGGTAGACATGATAACGTACCTGTGTCGGAGTTTAGTTGTTTTGGAGCTGAATTCCGTTTGTTGTTCTTAGAGGAAACTCGCGCGTTCTCCAAAAATCGCAGAAAAAAAGCGAAGCCAAATAGTATGAAGATGTAAAAGCTAGTTGCTATTAATATTATTATTGTATAAATGAAAAAGCTATGTAATTTGGTTTCTTGAACATGACAATGGTTCACTGTACTAAAATGGCTCCCACAGTCACCAGATCTCAACCCAATAGGGCAGCTTTGGGATGTGGTGGAATGGTACAGTAGCTTCGTGTCCTGGATGTGCATCCCACAAATCTTCATCAACTGCAAGATGCTATCCTATCAATATGGGCTAACATTTCTAAAGAATGCTTTCAGCACCTTGTTGAATCAATGCCACGTAGAATTAAGGCAGTTCTGAAGGCGAAAGGGAGTCAAACACAGCATTAGTATGATGTTGCTAATAATCCTTTAGGTGAGTGTATATCATAACACTCAGAAAGACCTTTTATTTGGGGTTAAGTGACTGATGTGCCTAACATTTTTCAGCTGAGCCTCTGTTTCACTGAATAATCCACGACTTTACATGAGTATGTAAGACCTTGACACCCCTCTCTCACACACACAGACAGCAGACAAAATCATTAGCACGTCTCTCCCCGAAATAGCGCAGCCATTTACTTTCTTTCCATTTACTTACATCTGAACTTAGCCGTTTACATAAGTCACTGATCAATAGCTCATATAAATTTGTTCATACAGATGTACCTGTTTTACATGGAAATTTACAGGCTTGTTACTCAATGATTTACTCTGACAGAGCCATAAGAACAGTGGCAGCTGGAACACTGGATTATTTTTTATAATCTAAATAAAAATGCTTTTCTAAACATGGGATATTGTTATTTACTTACAATATTTGTTAATTTAATTTAAATGGGGTTTGAGCTCCGGAACGTTGAGCATCGTGATCCTCCTCTTTACTTTGCTACTTAGAATCAGCGCTTAATCGCACGCATAAAGTTTTGTAAATTTGTTTAACTTGTCTTGCCAAGCGCTGCAACAGTAAAACCAACATTCCGATTGAGTAACCACTGTAATATGTCACTCACTCACTCATCTTCTATACCGCTTTATCCTGTATATATAGGGTTGCGGGGGCCTGGAGCCTGTCTCAGGAGGCTAAGGGCACGAGGTGCAGTACACCCAGGGTGCCAATCCACCGCAGGGCACACAGACATACACTCACACACTCGTTCACACACTACGGGCAATTTGGGAGCGCCAATCAGCCTAACCTACATGTCTTTGGACTGTGGGAGGAAACCGGAGTACCCAGAGGAAAGCCGGCTGTAATAGATGATTTATTTATTTAGCGAACATTTAACCATTAACCACATATAAATTGTGGGATCCCAAAATATAAAATAATCTAATGATTTCTGTGCAGCATTTTCAGATATATACATATCTGTATATATAAACATTAATAATTATTCACTGTACCACACTTTCAGCTATTGTAACCTGGTTTCGTCTCTGTGTCCTGCATAAAGTTTGTGTGTGAAACAAGCAGACTTGTGATTTAGTGTTCAGAGATTGAACTTTACAAATACACTAATTATTTGAATTTTTTCATACCTAATTTTATATTATTGTTAATTGTTACGACCCAGTCTAGGGTTGGGCCGCACAGCGATATTAAGGGTGAAAAGTGAACAAGTGAACAAACTCAAAAAAAAAAAGAAGAGAAAAACACGTAATGGATTTTAAATTATATATTGAAGGAAGTACTATATAAGATAACCGGTGTAACTTCAGGGTGGACCAAGGCCAAAATAACAGAAAAACTAATTAAGGAGAGCTCTAACTTCCCTACAAAAGAAAACAGAAATAAAACAATTTTCTAACCTAACTCTCTATCCATAAACAGTTTAGAAAAAACCCTTCCCACACCCAACAAAAATAGCAGCCACACCCCTACAACCGGTGAAAAAAAAGAAGAAATATATACATAAAACACTAACAGTTTATACAAAGACCAGACATTTACTTACATACAAAAGATACTAAGTTTCACAGACTTATTTAAGCCACAAGGGCAGAATAAATGCACCAAAAGTACACACATCAATCTCCACAAATAGCAAACAGAAACAGGCAAAGAATAAGCTGAGCAGTCAAAAAGCCACAGGTAGCACAGGCTTCTAGGGTGGTTAAATACTGGCGGCCAATGATGAGGTCATCGGGGGTGGAGACAATCACAAGCTGAGGAGGAAAGTCCTAGATCGGAATCAGGAATGGACTGACCTGCACACATGAGACAATACATATATACAACAACAACAAAAAACAACCTGCCCCCAGCAGGTTGTAACACCCCCCCCTGACGAAGTGTGAACCTACCACTAGTTCACATCAAATCAAAGAAACATACCGAAACCATTTAACAGCGGGACAGGGTGTCAGCTACTATATTGAGGACCCCTTTCTTATGGGTAATGGCAAGATTAAATCCTTGTATGATCAAAGACCAGCGCATCAGTCTTTGATTAGAATTACACATTTTGTTCAAAAACACTAGTGGATTATGATCTGTGTATACATGAATAGGAGTGGAGCTATTACCAAGATACACTTCGAAATGTTGTAAGGCCATCAATAAGGCTAAGGCCTCCTTTTCAATGGTGCTGTAGTTAAGCTGGTGTCTGGCAAACTTCTTGGAGAAGTAGCACACAGGGTGATCCAGCCCATGGTTGTCCTCCTGGATAAGCACAGCCCCAGTACTACTAGCATCTACTTCACGTTTGAATGGCCTTTTCAGGTCAGGGGCAGAAAGGACTGGAGAGCTTGTTAACAATAATTTTACAGCATCAAAGGAAGACTGACACTCAGGAGACCACCTAAAGGCAACATTGTGGCGAAGCAAGTTGGTGAGGGGTGCAACAACATTGGAGAAATATTTACAAAAACAACGATAGTAGCCCACCATACCTAAAAACCGTCTAAGGTCTCGTCTTGTCGTCGGAGCAGGAAATGCACAAATAGCTTGTATCTTAGCATCGAGTGGCTTTACCCTACCACCTCCCACAAGTTTGCGAAGATACGAAACAATCCCTTTTTCAAATTCACATTTTTCCAAATTTAATACCAGTGAAGCCTCAGATAAATGGGTGAAAACAAACAACTATAAATGCTGTTCCCATGTATCAGAATACACTACTACATCATCAAGGTAGGCGGCACAATTCGGAACATTTCCAAGCACGTGGTTCATTAGTCTCTGGAATGTTGCTGGCGCATTCCGGAGGCCGAAAGCCATGACTGAATACTGGAGGAAGTTATCAGGAGTAGCGAAGGCAGATATTTCGGATGCCCTTGGGGTAAGAGGTACCTGCCAATAACCTTTTAAAAAGGTCCAACTTATTAGTAAACTTTGCTGTACCAACACAATCCACACAGTCCTCCATTCTTGGCAGAGGGAATGTAAGTGCCATGAATTTGTTGTTGTGTTTATTTTATTTTATTTGCTGTTATTTAATTTATTCTACCTTGTTCTATTCATTAGTAAAGCATTAAGCTTCTTACATAAGCCATAAGCTTTGAATTTCTAAGTTATGCATCCATTTTGACAATCGTAAGTTGGCCTGTGATGTCATTCCACTATTACATGCATTTGTGTGACTGTCAAAACTGGTGAAAAAATATGACCGCATCTACATAAAGTCAAAAGCTTTTTCGTTGTTTAAGCGCGAAGATAAGTAACTGTTGAAATCGAAATGGAAGAGGATTTGAGTGCTCCGCGCTTCACTATGGCCGACGGCGAGATGAATCCAGCCACAGCCGAGTCTGAGCGTGAGACGGCGCTCATTGATAAAGATTCGAAAATAAAGCTTCAGGAAATGAAAGAAACCAGAAGCGAAAAGTGGAGTCAATTGACTGCATTATCCGAAGAAATACAGCTGCTCATGTACAATGCATGCAATGTGTATGAAGTTGAAACTAAGTACTACACTGACTTTATAGGGCTGCAAAAGGAATGTGTTGAAAGCAATAGACAGGTGCGATTGTGCCTAAATGAAGAACGCCAACATGATCTGCAAAACTGGTATAAGTTTAAAATGCTGAGCTGCACAGAATTTAGGAAAAAAGTAGAGTTGTGGATCGAGGAAACTAAGAGCCGCTTGTCTCAAAAAACCTAATTTTATTTTATAAAATGTGTTTAGGGTAGTTTACAGTTTATTTCCCAGTTTAGTTTTTTATTGGCCATTTTAAATATCACTGGCAGCACCAGGTCAGATGTGACTTTAGATAACTTAATGATCTGTTTACCAAGTCTGGAGTTAACATTACAGCTTACTGTCAGTGTCACACACTCACAATGTCACTCCACTTTAACTCAAAAACATGCTCAAGCTTCGAAAATACTATTAATGTCCCTATTACAAGAGCTGCACTACCCGATGAAGAGTGTTTGTGTTCTCTGTAAATACTGAGAGAATCTCACCGCGTGCTGGATAAATTCAGCGGTTATTTATTCTTTGGTTAAGAGTTAATCTGCAGGTTATTTCTGTGACTGTAATATAATGTGATGCAGTTGATGAGGGACACAGACTGAGGGTAGCTGTACAGGAGCTAGTAACGCTCATAACCCGGTTTATATTTTATACACTTTGTCCGGGACTTTCCGCGGTAGCGCGAGCGCTTAGTTAAAGAGCTAAACAACAACACTGAAGTGTTTATCAGTTAAGGAGGAAGAGGGGGGAGGTGTGAGTGTGTGCGTGGGGGGGAGGTGTGTGTGTGCGTGTGAGGGGCTTCAGTAAGTTATAGTTTGGCTTCAGAGATGAACTAATGCTCATATACGAGTGTTATATCGCTTAACTTATTTGTATGAGAAGCGCATTAAGTAAATTCTGGGTTAATTTAATTCAGACGATAATACAGACAGTCACTGGTTAACACTAACACTGTTCACTGGTTAACATTAGCACAGGCAGTTTATTTACATTCCAGAATCCCCAAAACAGTATTTTACACACTCTGTGGTAAATAGGTTTATTAATGTACATTATTTTTATTAGAACTATATGTTCTGTGAAGTTTATTTATCTTTGTCTTCACTAAATACTCCTGTTGTCTTTAAGCAGAGCTCCGCTGTGGAGGATTGGGGGGTCAGACGGCTGACGGCTGGACTTTTGGAGCTACAGGACTGGAGGAGCCTGAACAAGCTGTTGAGGGAGCTGTAGGAGGGATGACGTCACAGTCCGACAGCTTTAGAATGATGTTTGGTCAGGTCTACTGTATATTCTGAACATAGAACTGCTAAATGTCTGATACTGTACTTTGGGGGAAACAAAGACTTAAACTGTTCCATGTTTAATAGTTTTGATATTTGAAAAATTAATATTTTAATATAAAAGGACTATAGATGGAGACTTGTAAGCAGCTGGTGTATCCGGGTTGTTTAATGAACATTAAGCAAAAAAGACAACATGTATTCACCTGTTTTATATAAATTACAGTTTTAACTTTGACTAGTTTTGGAAGAATAAATTGCATTGGTAAAGTCATGTTTGCGTGTTTTAATTGTTGGGGGATTGTTTGGGTATTTAAAAAACGTTTAGTTGAACCAACAACTTCAATGGGCAAAAAATGGGACACAACTTTGTTTTAAATAGTCAAAGAGTTGGGCTGAAAATCATAATAATAATTATTGGTCATAGAAACAAATGAAACCAGTTAAACACTTTATCATATGTATTTGTGTTTGTGATTATGTGACCCATAATAATTTTTTCTCAGTATAAATAAATGTTTTGGGTTTTAAGAACTCCAAAAGAGCAACGACAAACTTGGTATTCTCCATTGAGGTTTCTCACCTTCCACTCCTGAGTATGACATGGTGTTAATTGCTCTGTGTGTGTGTTTTTGGCGGGGGGATGGGTGTGCGTGTTAAAGCCAACGGAGAAATGCTGCAGAGCGCGCGCGTATATACACACACACACACACACACACACATCTCTCCATTCATCCATCATTGATGAAACCTATGAACACGGCTGTTCAGCAGTTCTAAACACAAGCACAGGGTCTGTTTTTGTCCTTAACTAAAATACTTCAATACGTTAATAATGAATTTATTTTGCTGAATAAGGTCATAAGCGATATTTAAACCAAACCAGTAAGTTAAGTAAGTGTTCCATACATTAAAGTACTGTGTATAACCAAGTGCCCTAGCAAACACAGTTACAGTTTACAGGACAAACAAAGTGTGTGCGCTGGGGGGATTGGAAGGTGAGTGAGAATACTCATTTGCAAGACAAAAGACGGTCAGAGGCAGGGTCGTTCTAGACCAGACCATATGGGGGAGGGGGGCGCAGTCAGAAATGTGAAGGGGGCATCATGTTCGAGCACTGTTTTTCCCTGGGCTTACTGTATAGTAATGCCTCTTTTCCACTGCATAGAACGACACGACACAGTTCAGTTCAACTCACTTCGGTTCGGCGCAGTTTGGCTCGGTTTGCTCTTCCACTGCAGTGTAGTAACACTTTAGCGTGGGCGGGATTACTCACGCGCGCGGCGCCGTGACGTCAATGTAAGCGCGCCACAAACACACACAGAACAATGGAGCATATCGACGGCATGGTGTTCTTCATTCTCGGCATGTGGATGTTTTTAACAGCGAGACGAAGGAGTTTGTTTCAAAAGAGGCCGACGGTAATACAAAAAGGAGCGTGCGATCCTTCTCTGGCTGTTTCTAAATATATCGGTTCTGTTGTGTCTCGTGTCGCAAGTTCGGTGATGCAGTAATGACGATTTTCTCCGGCTAATCAGTGACCAGCGTGTTTACACGTCACGTTTTGGTAACGGTTCGGCGCGCTTGGAACCTCGGACGAGGTGGTACTAAAAAAAGGAACAGGTACTATGTACTGGTCCCAGTGGAAAACCCCCCAAAAGTGAGTAGAACTGAGCCGTGTCGTGTCGTACTATGCAGTGGAAAAGCGCCATAACAGTATTGTATTTGCTGAATTGTGTTGAGGCACGCAAACCCCTTGACCACAATAAGGTGGCAACCCCTCAGGGGGGAAACTAAAAAATAAAAATTAAAGAAACCAAATAAAATATTCTTAATCCAGATTTGATCAATCAATGACATAACATTTATCTAAGCTGGATGGTCAAATTCTCAAAAACGTTTAACCTAAAGTAAGACTTAACACACTATAACTAAAATATTTACAAAACTGAAAGGTTGTCTTATGAATAATAAAAAATACATTAAAACAGATGGGCTATTGAACAGATCATATGTTTTATGTTTTCTGATATAAATGATAGCTGGGTTGATTTTAGAAAAGCTAAATGAAATAGCTAGTTTTTGGTAATGTCAGTCCAGCAACTATACTATGTAAAAGTAATTATAATATGAATTAATTAAGGGCAGGACCTAACCTAATGTTAATAATTTACACCATGATAACATTAGTATTCATGTTTTTGTATATATTTTTAAATGTTCAAATGAACGTTTCAGAGTATATAATTTGTCGTGTCATCTGTGATTGAGACCCATGAGTTAAATTGAAATAATTTTTATAGGTAGTAAGCCAGGTTTTAGTAACCTTGGACAAATCACCATGTAAGCCCTCTCTCGCACACGCGCTCTCACGCTATCTCTCGCACTCACACGACACACACACTGTACACACACAGACACACACAAATAACACATGAAATCGCGTAAAACCAAATGAAACTAGGGTAAAAAATATAAGCAGTAGAAATACAGTAGTATCCTGTAGGTCAGTGGTTCTCAAACTTTTTCTGTCATTCCCCACTTAAGGGGGTGAGCGAATTTTCAAGCCCCACTTAACAAAATAACGAAATCGGCCAAGTTTACTGTTTATTTAAATATCAATTCCTAAACCAATAAGATCAAACACCACCAAGTTAAAAAAAGATAAAATACACGTGCGATTGTTACAAGGCTTACGTTGTCACTTATCTTTGCATAATTGACCCCATGTTTATTAGCTGCTCAGCAATCGTTTGTAGTTTTTTTTGCACTGGCCAATTCTGTATGTAACTTTGAATGAAGCCATTTGTGCTTTGCTGTCCACTGATTCAGATGTTACCATGCGATTCTCCTGCTGTCTGTATTCTGCCAGCTTCCTTTCAAAGATGTCCAGTGGTTTATTAACGTGACTGGAGTGTGTTGTCTCTAAGTGTCTTCCTAATTTGTTGGGTCTCATGCGGTCTGCTGCCAGCAGTTTAAGACACAAAACACACGGGTCTCTCTTCTGCCCCCACCATCCCCACCATGAATCCAAGCTCAAGATAGACTTCATTAGGGGTGGGTGATATAACCAAAATCTTCTAACACAGGAGAAGCGATTTTCTACCTCGATAACGATATATATCACAATATAGCAATTTGTATCTGAAAATGCATAAATAAAAATGAAAACACAAAGAAACTGTTTTACATAATGTAATTTTTTAATGTAATTATATTTAAACTGTGAATTGCTGAGGTTTGCCGCATTTTTTTTACTTTGGCCATATTCGATTTGTATTTCAGATGATAGAAAAGGTTTGACGTGTTTCCACCACTTGTTAAAACAGTGCACTTGTGTACTTTACAAATCACGTTCATCTCATTCGTATCACTTTTCTTATACCCAAACCAATTCCACACCACAGACGAGGCACCTTTTTTCTTTACAATCTCCTCGTTGTTGGATTCGTCACATGTAAGTAAACTCACTGCTGCTGCAGCGTCTTCTTCCATTGTCGAAGTGTATGTGAAGCCAAACACATCAAAAGTGGGACGAAACCGCGGCACCCGATTGAACCGTATATCTGCGCAAATACAGCGCAGTGATGATCTGGTTTATTTGCGCAGCCCGGTGGATCGCACAGCGCCGCTCGAATCACAAACCTGCGCGACCCCCTGTGTTTTATTTAAAAACAATTCATTTAAAATGTCAGGACTGTTTAATATTGTTTCCGCCTTGCCATGCCTGGTTTGTACGTGCGCATCCCAGCGGGGTAAAATGTATTTTGATGGTCGGCGCGGTTTATTTCTGTCGCGCAGCGCTGCCCAGTGGCTCGCGCAGGTTTGTGATTCGAGCAGCTGCTCAAGTTTGTCCGACGTTAAACCGTTATTGTTGCACTATGGTTCCACTTTTTCTCCCGGCCCACAACTGATGTTATTTTAAATTTACTTGTATTAATGATCCATTTATTTGTGTGTGATTGTTTAGTTTTGAGCGTACACTCTTCATTATCAATAAAGAAAAGCATGAATTAGAATAGGTACTTTCCTGTTTTTCCTCCCGTTCATTTGCGCCCCACCTGTTATGTCTGTATTCCCCACTAGTGGGGCGCGCCCCACAGTTTGAGAACCACTGCTGTAGGTGATTCCTGTCCTGTGATAACAGGCACTAACACTCTAGAACTGTTTACTTCTGTTAGTATTGTTTTCAAGTGTGAATGTTTATGGGGAGTAAATCTGTCTCTGCTGCTGCATCTATACACAGTTGTGATAAGTGATTTATGCCCCATCAGATCTTTGATGTGGGACATTATGCTGGTTAAATGACTAAAGAAATACTGATCCGTATGGACAGATATTTGTTCCAGATATTATGCGCCATTAATCAATTTGTTAGTCAAATTGGCATATCAGCGAAAACATCAAAAATATAACGAAAACAAACCAAAGCAGAAGTTAAATTTTAAGCTTTACTTTCAAATAAAAATTTTATTTGTCACATACAGTACACAGCACGATATGCAGTAAAATGCTTTGGGTGCCTTAGGTGAGGCTCGAACTCGGCATTGCTTCACCTGGACTGCTTTATAAGTATCACGCGCTAACCGATTGCGCCACGGGAGCCACACGGAAGTTGCTCTTGTCAGAGTATCCTCTCTCTCTCGCACGCACACACACACCACATGAAATTGCGTAAAACCAAACAAAATATAAGCAGTAAAAAATCTGTAAAAGTACATTAGTATAACAGGCGCTAACCCTCTGGAACTTTTTTACTATTGTTTCCAAGTGTTTATGGGGATTTAATGTGTCTCTGCTGCCGCATCCATTCACAGTTGTGATAAGTGATTAATGCCCCATCAGATCTTTTGACGGGGGAGCATTATGCATGATTAAATGACTAAAGAAATACTGATCCATATGGGCAGATATTTATTCCAGGTTGCATGCGCCATTAATTGCCTTTCTTATGCCACTTGTAGACTATCAGTGAAAAAAAAAAAATCAACGAAAACATCATCAAAAAAATAACGAAAAGAATCCCAAGCAGACATTACATTTTGAGCTTTATTTTGCAGCAACATTATCTACCAGTATATTAAATGGAACTAGGTAAAATACACCGTAATGTAAAATACTGTACATAGCCCGCGTGTTTATTCCGTACCTACAATGATCGGTATAGACAAATTACAGACGCTACCGTGTCTTTAAGGATCATTTCAGAATGTCTTAAATATTTCACTAACTAATTTTTAAATAATAAATAGCATAATCATCATGGGTTGTGTATTGAGTGATTTAACAAATCTGTTTTATTAATCGGTTTGTTGTTGTTTTTTTACCACGTCATCTATTTATGAAACTATGTTGACAATATAAGAACTGTCTGTATATTAAAGATACGGTATTGGGCTTCCTGGACACTGCAGTTAACTGTGCCAGTCAATGCTCCATCTGGCGGAATTATACGGCATTGCAACCATCTTTTTAGAAAGCGCATGGGGGCGTTTATGGGGCGGGGCATTGTTAACTGCGTCATCGCGGGGGATCACATTCCATGCACGAAGCGTCCATTAACCCTTCATGAACCTGCCATGGAGCCGTCATGCTCCAGGCGGCTGTTTGACGTGGCTCCCACTGTATGCACGTCGCAGGGAGAAGCAGATCCAGCATCTATCAGACCTGCTCTGGAAGCGATGGGTGCGTGAATACTTGCCCTTGCTCCAGGAGCGGCAAAAATGGTTTCAAAACAAAAAAAAACCTTTCGATTGGAGATATAGTTTTAATAATTGATGAGTCTTCTCCAAGAAATTCATGGGTCATCGGATGAATCACGAAAGTGTTCCCCGACAAAGGGGGACTTGTGAGACGTGTGTTAGTTAAAACTAAGACCAACACTCTGGAAAGACCCATCGACAAGCTGTGCCTCATATATGAAATGGACTGTTAAATGTGTGGTAATATGTTATGAAATTTGATATGCAAATATAAACATCTGAGATAAATATTACACACTTAAAAGATTTAAAACGTTTTAGAAGGTTAAGAATGTTTGATTTCATGGCTTTATCAAAAAAAAAAAAAAACACAAAATTGAAATTGTCAGTCTCCATGCCTGTCAATTAGGGGCTGGAATGTAAGTGCCATATCGTACTTGTTATGAATTTGTTGTTGTGTTTATTTTATTTTCTGTTATTTAATTTATTCTACCTTGTAAATTTATTTATTTTAATTCATTAATTCATTTATTCATTAGTAAAGCATTAAGCATTAAGTTTGTTACATAAGCCATAAGCTTTGAATTTCTAAGTTATGCATCCATTTTGACAATCGTAAGTTGGTCTGTGATGTCATTCCACTATTACATGCATTTGTGTGACTGTCATATGAAAGAGAGTTCAGTTTAGATGCGGAAGGCTACGGAAACACAAGCTTTTGACCGTAAGCTGGGAATGTAAGATACAACAACTAGGTTGTTGTAACCGTAAGCTCCCGTAAGTAGAGATATCCAACAAGAGTGTTGTTATATACCTAAGCTAAGACTGTAATTTATAAGATACAGCAAATAGGTTGTTGTAAAAGTCAGAGATTTGCAAGATGCAGCAACTGGTGTCTGTAATCACAGTGGATTTACTCAAGACGACTGTATGAAGTGTTGATTCTTTGATGCTGACAAAATAAACTACAAGAGACAAAGAGAGCGGACTTCTGTCGTGTGAGTGAAACTTTAAACCAGAGCTACGCGTCAAAACTGGTGAAAAAATAAGACCGCATCTACAGGGAATGAATCAGGTTTAGGTACAGCATTTACTTTTCTGTAATCCGTACAGAAGCGAAAGGTGGAGTCAGCTTTGGGCACTAATAGGCATGGGGAGCACCAAGGGCTAACGCTAGGGACAGCTAACCTATGTGTCAGCAAATACTCGGTCTCCTGCTTCATGATGGCACTTTTGACTGGGTTGACTATAGGGGTGCTGTCTGATAGGTGGGTGGCCATTCACATCAATGTCATGCTCAATTAGGGAGGTGCGGGATGGGACATCAGAAAACAGTCTAGGGAACCTTTTAACTAATGCTAGAATGTCTTTTTGGAAAGAATGAGGCAAATTTGCCAACTTCTCTGGTAAGAGAAGCAACACAGTAGAATTAGACAGTTGAGCAATGGGCAAACTCAGGGGGTGGAGTGCGAACAAAGTACTTTTTTAACAAATTAATGTGGCAAAGACGAGTTTTATTTTTACGGTCCGGGGTACTAATCACATAATTAGTGGGGCTAAACTTCTGCTTTACTTCATAAGGCCAAACAAATCTAGCTTGGAGTGAAGATCCTGGCACTGGTGATAAGGCTAAAACTTGATCTCCAGGACAAAATGCACGGGGAACTGCCTTAAGGTCATATCGCTCCTTCATGTCATCCTGGGAACAACATAGAGCTTGGTGAGCCATGTTCCTTGCGATTCTTAAACGTTCACGAAGGGCCTGAACATACTTCAAAATTGATTTCTCTTTGTGAACTGGTGACCTGGACAACCATTGTTCCTGTAGGACCTTTAATGGCCCTCTCATAGTGTGACCAAACACAAGTTCTGAAGGACAAAAACCAAGAGATTCATGCACAGCATCACGAATTGCAAACAACAAAAGAGGAACACCCTCATCTCAGTCCTTTCCAGTTTCTATGCAATATGAGCGCAGCATGTTCTTAAAAGTTTGATGGAAACGCTCAAGGGTGCCTTGTGATTCAGGGTGATAGGCAGTGGAGACTTGATGGTTAATTTTCAACTCTCTATTTACCTGAGAGAACAAGCGTGACATGAAATTAGAGCCACGATCAGTCTGTATGCATTTAGGCATGCCAAATGTAGTGCAGAATTTCACAAGGGCTTTAATGACTGTCTTAGACTTTAGTGAGCCCATAGGGATAGCTTCCAGGAACCACGTGGCAGCACACATGAGAGTGAGCAAATAACTATTCCCAGAATGTGTCTTAGGCAGGGGATCAACACAATCAATAATGATACGCTCAAATGGCTCAGTTCTGACAAGAATAGGCTGTAGCGGAGTGGGAGGAATAACTTGATTAGGTTTACCCACTTTCTGACATGTGTGACACGTACGACAGTAGCTTGCCACATCGTTCATGCCAGGCCAAACAAAACACCTTAATGCACGCAAATATGTTTTACGGACCCCCGTATGTCCAGAGCAGGGGTGATCATGAGCCAGTGTTAAAACCTGTGGCCGGAGGGAGCAGGAGACCACCACCTGGAACCTCTCCAACCAACTATCAGATGACCCAGAGGGAAACCATTTCCTCAACAGAACATCATTCTCTATAAAATATGCAATCGGATGATTCATCAACTCAAACTTTTCCACTACAGAAGCAAAACATTGTGCTAAGGAGGGGTCTGCTTTTTGAGCTGCAACTAACTGGTCACGTGAAACAGGCAGTTCAACATCTAGATCAGCACTCAAAAAGGCATCATTAGGTGTCACATCACAACCACTGTCAGGAATTTTGCCCTCTATAGGTCCCTCTTGACACAAGAATGTCTCAGAAAGATCTACCACGTCACCCAACTTCTTCTGCTGGGCACGGGTTAACACGTGTGAAACACAGAGATACTGGATGGTTACACCAGGATTGTTATTCACAGGTTCAGACACAACTTCAGGTAGGGAAAACACTTTATTACCAGCTATATAATTTCCCAAAATGAAAGATATACCACTAACGGGTAATGTTGCACGCACAGCCACCTTTACAAGCCCGGAGAAACCTTCAGTTTCCAGATATACATGATGTAGGGGTACACGGATTACAGTCAACTCAATACCTTGAATTAGAACATCACTGCCTGCGTAGGAGGCTTCTGAAAGGGGAAGCACACTTTCTAAAACAAAAGACTGAGCAGAACCAGTGTCTCTTAAAACCTTAACCGGATGCTTCACCTCATCAACACCTAAGGACACATAACCTGAAGAAACAAATGATTTGAATACTGGCTCAATAATGCACTGAGGAACTGAAATATCTGACACGATGTCTGCTGAATTAACTTTCTTAACTGCAGCCTGCTGTCTCACTCCTTTACGTTTCAGTACTGGGCAATTGACAATTAAATGACCCTTTTTGTGACAGTAAAAGCAGTCTCGAGATTCAGAAGGGGAACCAGTGGATGAGCGAGTCTGGGGCGGTGGACTAGACTTCAATGGGCGTAAGGACACATCCTTACGCGAAGAAGAACTACTAAAAACTGTTTTGTGGGTTAGCACAAACTCATCTGTGAAAATGGCAGCTTTATACAGAACATCAATCTTTTGCTCATTTAAATACACAACTACCTGCTCAGGAACACAAGACTTAAACTCCTCCAGCAACATCAACTCTTTAAGCTGCTCAAAATTCGTCACACCACTAGCCGAGCACCATTTATCAAACTGGATGGCTTTCTCACGAGCAAACTCAACGTACGTTTGACTGTCTGATTTAGCAGAATTTCTAAAACTCTGCCTGTAAGCTTCAGGCACGCGCTCATATGCACGGAGAACAGTGGCCTTTACCACTTCATAATCTACACTTTGTTCCATTGTGAGAGCTCAGCATGCTTCCTGCGCTTTCCCTGACAATTTACATTGCAACAACAGTGTCCACAAACTTTTAGGCCAGTCTAGTGTGGTAGCTATTCTCTCAAACACAGAAAAGTATGCATCAACCTCATGCTCTCGAAATACAGGCACTAACCCAATATGCCGGCTCACATCAAAAACAGGCTTACTTACCGGAGAGGTCTGGTTCGGAGAAAGCGGGGATGCTGACACACTGGAGGTCTCAGCCCTCACGGGATCAGGGGAGCCCACTGGACAAGCGCAAGACTTCCATGGAAGTGGCACTGGCTACCTTCTCTGAGCAGCCAGGTCGAGCTTCTTACTCTCAGCATCCAGCTTTCTCTCCCGAACACGCAACAGCTGCGTTTGATACTCTTGCCGCTTAATTTCCAGCTCCAGCTCCTTTAGAACAACCTGCAAACCGGGGTCTACTGTAACGGCCCGTAGCCGTTCGGAACCTACACCACCCACTGACCGCTCTCCAAGCTCTGCGCCACCATCGGTAGCACACAAACCTCGAAGGGGCGGAGTGGCGACACCCGGATGCACCTCTCGTTCAGGTAAGACCTGCAGAGCCACTAGTGCCTGATACAATTCTGCTTTAACATCCTTCTTTGCAGCTAGCCTTGGAACTGTGATATCAAAGAAATCTGCTATTAAAAGCAGATCATCCTTCCAACACTTATCAAAACCCTCCAGACTTGGACAAAGCATAAACATAAGGTCGAATGCCATTTTTCACACTAACAGGCCCACAAACCTGGGGAAAATGCAGAAAGAGAAGACGAATACTTTCTAACCTTTAGCTAGATCCTTGACGAGCCCCCAATTCTGTTACGACCCAGTCTAGGGTTGGGCCACACAGCGATATTAAGGTTGAAAAGTGAACAAACTAAAAAAAAAGAGAAACACACGTAATGGATTTTAAATGATATATTGAAGGAAGTACTATATAAGATAACCGGTGTAACTTCAGGGTGGACCAAGGCCAAAATAACAAACAGAAAAACTAATTAAGGAGAGCTCTAACTTCCCTACAAAAGAAAACAGGAAAAAAAGACAATTTGCTAACCTAACCATAAACAGTTTAGAAAAAAACCCTTACCACACCCAACAAAAATAGCAGCCATACCCATCTTACATACAAAAGATACTAAGTTTCACAGACTTATTTAAGCCACAAGGGCAGAATAAATGCACCAAAAGTACACACATCAATCTCCAGAAATAGCAGACACAAACAGGCAAAGAATAAGCTGAGCAGTCAAAAAGCCACCGGTAGCGCTTCTTCTTCTTTGGAGTTTAACGGCGGCTTGCATCCGTAAGTGTTGCACTACCGCCACCTTCTGGTTGATTCTCCTTTAGTTGTTTCTTCTCTCTATTTCCAGATTATTTTCTCCACATCTTATATTCTATCCATTAAACCAGTAGTAACTAAGAAGTTACAAATGTTTTTCTTTCCTCGCCCACTCATCCCACTTTTCAGTATATCTTTTATCTCTGTCCCAACCAGTCCACCTTTTCTTAATTCTTCTATCATTTTTCTCCTTTCTTCTTCATATCTTCTGCAATTTATAAGTACATGCTCTATGGTTTCTTGTGTCTGACATACCTCACAAAATCCGGTGGGATGCTTCCCTATAATGTATAATGTACTATTCAGGTTACTGTGTCCAATTCTTAATCTTGTCATTGCTGTATCTTCTCTTCTTGTCCCTCCCCAGTTCCTCTCAGTTCCAACTTTATTTTGAATGCCATATAAATGTCTCCCTTTAATTTCCCATTCCCACTGCTGTTGCCATTCTCTCACAGCTTCTTTCCAAACTATACTTTTCCCCTCAGCCTTTGACATTTTTATATTTACTTAAATTTTATCTTTTTTTGTTGCATGTTTGGCTAATTTATCCACCCTCTCGTTTCCTAAAATACCGATGTGGGCTGGAGTCCATATGAGTTGAATCTCTTTACCTTTTTCTTTTATTCCCATGTATATTGTCAATATTGTATACACCAAGTCCTGACGGCTATTGGACATCCCTGATCTGAGGCTGTACAGTGTAGACAATGAGTCACTTCCAATTAAGTATTTACTTATTTTTTCCTCCTTTCCAATCCATTCTAATGCCATCTTGATGGCATACAGTTCAACTGTATACACACTCAGTTCGTTCAATGTTCTTTTGCTTTCTTCATTTCCCTGGTTACCTATAAAAATTGCAGATCCAGTCCTTCCAGTTTCAGGTTCTTTTGATCCATCTGTGTAAATCTGAATATGGTCTCTATACTTGTGTTCCATATATCTATAAAATTCGTCTACTAGGTCTACATTACGATTTATTGATTTGATTTGATGCAATTTAAAATCAACTTCCATGGTTTCCATTTTCCACACTGGATAGTCAGGCCATATCACCGTTGGACAGAACTGTTTTTCACTCACCCCCAAATCTCTAGCTGACTTATCTCCTACCCACCCGAAACTATTCTTTTGTTCTCTTTCCTTTTCCCAACAAGTTTGTAGCACTTTCTTTGTGGGGTGACTGTCTCTATGTCCCTTCAAATTAATCCAATAGTTTACCAGCAATTGCTTACGTCGAATGTTTAAAGGCATTTCTCCTGCTTCCACCTGAAGCGCACACATTGGTGATGTTTTTACTGCACCTAAGCATAACCTCAAAGCTCTAGCCTGTATTTTATCAAGCCTTGTAAGTACAGATTTGGCTGCTGATCCATATACCACACTCCCATAATCAATTCTTGATCTTATTAGACTTACATATATATATTTCAGTGATTGATAGTCTGCACCCCATTCCAGTCCTGTTAAACACCTCATTGTGTTTAGTACTTTTTTGCATTTATCCTCCACCTTCCTTATATGTTCTGCCCAGGTTAACCATGAGTCAAAATGCACTCACAGAAAGCAAAATTTATTAACCTTCTCCAACCTATTTCCGTATAATTTTAAATTAATCCCCTCATGAATTTTCTTCCTAGTAAAAAACATTACTTTAGTTTTTTCAACAGAGAATTTAAAGCCCCAATTTATTCCCCACCTCTCAACCTGCTGTATACCTTCTTGCATTTTCTTAACTACTGTATATACTACACATTTCTTCCTCTTTTCCATATTGCTCCATCATCCGCAAACAAGGATCTCCCCATGTTCACTTGTATATTTCCATATATGTCATTTATCATAATTGAGAATAAAGTGGGACTTATTACACTCCCCTGGGGGGTACCATTCTCTGCCATACATTTGCTAGACATTTCTTTTCCTATCCTAACCTGAATTGTTCTGCCTTTCAGAAAATCATCAACCCCTCTCTCCGTAGCATGTCATATGCTTTTTCTACATCAAAAAATACAGCTACAACTGTCTCTTTATTTATTTGAGCTTTCCTTATCTCATCTTCCAAGCATACCACTGCATCCATAGTACCCCTCCCTCTCCTAAATCCGCTTTGATATTCAGTCATCATACCTTGTTTTTCCATAATATACATTAATCTCTCATTTATCATTCTTTCCATTAGTTTACAGATATGTGAGGTCAGGGCAATGGGTCTATAGTTTGATGGCTTACTAGACTCTTTCCCAGGTTTTCTTATTGGAATAATAATACAGTAGCTTCTTTCCAATTTTTTGGCAATTTACCTTCTTCCCACACTTTATTGTATAGTATCAATAACTTCTTCTTCCCTTCTTCACTCAGATGCTTTATCATTATGTAACAAACATCATCTTTCCCTGGTGCAGTCTTCCCAGTTTTTGCCAGTGCTTTGTTTAATTCGTCCATTCTAAATGGTAAATTATGTTCACCTTCTTCACTTTCCATTACTTTCAGTGCCTCCAGATTATCAGTACTAGTTTTCTCTCTACCCCTCTTCCCTTCTTCAGATAGATTATTTGAGCTGTGAACTTGGGCAAATGTATTTACCAACATTTCAGCCTTTTCTTTATTTGTAACTGCGACCTCATTCCCATTGTTCAACACCGGGTAGCTCCAATCTCTCCTTTCTCCACCCATCTTTTTAATCATTGTCCACACTTCTCCTATTTGGGTAGAGTCCCCAATTGAACTGCAGTAATTCCTCCAACATAATCTTTTTGCTTGTCTTACCGTTTTCCTTACTATTGCTTGTGCACATTTATACTGTATCATATGCATGAAATTATGTGATCTTTTCATTACTTTAAACGCTTTATTTCTGTTTTGAACTGCTTTCTTACATTCATCATTCCACCATGGTACTTCCTTTCTTTTTATTTTACCTTGACTTTTTGGGATAGCTTCTAGCGCTGCTGTTATTATGCTATGTCTTACTTTATTTTCAAGCATTTCTATATTGTCATCTTGTTCAATCTGATTTAAATATTTGTCACTTTCTTTCTGAAATTTATCCCAGTCAGCTTTTTCAAATACCCATCTTCCTCCTCTTCCTTCAAAAACTTGTGGTATATTTATATTGATTTTACACAAAATTGGATAGTGATCACTTCCTACTGTTCCTTCCTTATACACCTTCCAATTACACATTGCTGCCACACTGCTAGACACCAATGTAAGATCTAGAGCAGACTCCCTTCCAGTACTAACCTCTATTCTTGTTTTAGTTCCATCGTTTAAACATACTAAATTTTTTTCCTCTAATAACTCTTCTATTACTTGCCCATTTATATCCACTTTTTCACTTCCCCACAATGTATTATGTGCATTGAAGTCCCCACACCATATAACATTATTACTACCTTGTCCCTTTATTTCCTCAAGCTGATTCATTTGCAGTCTTCTACATGGATTATAAAAATTTATGATTACACATTTCTTCCCCATACCCCACACTTCTACTGCTACATACTCGCATTCACTCCCTATACCTACCACCCTGTGCGGCACTCCTTCTTTCACAAAAGTAACACACACCCCTCCACTACCATTTACCCTATCCTGTCTAATTGATACATACCCATATATGACAAAATCTAAATTTGGCTTTAGCCAGGATTCCTGAATACATATAATGTCTGGTTTTTCTTTGCAATTAGCAATAAACTGTTTGAACTCTTGCCCGTTTGATATCAGGCTCCTTGCATTCCATTGTAGGAGCAACATTAATGCAATAATTAACCCACACATGTTATCTCTTGACAAGCCTGTACACTTAACTCATCCCTCACCTCTTCCCATTTCAAACCTGCCATATCTAGGTGATGTATTGCTACTTTTACTATAATCTGACTTCTTTCCGTTTTAGATCTGGTTTCAGCTGTAGCATTTATTACTCCTGCTATAAATGTCACCATTTTCTTCTTCTCTTCCCACTGATCTTTACGTTCTTGTGGGACTTCTCTCATCTCTCTCTCCATAGTTTCCCTTTTGCGACCTTTATTTTCTTTTTCTGACCTTTCAATAGCCTCAGAGTAAGAAAGGTTTTCCTTTACTTTTATTTGCTGTATTTTCACTTGCTTTTTCATCATTTCGCATCCCCAAAATGCAACACTGTGACTACCTCCACAGTTACAACACTTCGGTTCCACTTCTTCTCCACATTTTCCATATTCATGGTCTCCACTGCACCTGGCACATCTTCTTTTTCCTTTGCAGACCTTAGCTATATGCCCAAATTCTTGGCAATTATAGCATCTCATTGGCTTAGGTGTAAATTCCCTCACTCTATATCTCATAAATCCATAGTATACCTCTTTCGGCACTTCCTTTGATTCAAACTCAATCAAGACAGATTCGGTTTCTACTTTTCCTACTCCCCTTGTCAGTCTTACTGCGCTTTTAACTGACTTGTTTTGTGCCTTCATATCTTCAATTAGCCCTTTTATATTTACAGTAAGAGGAATTCCGTATATCACTCCCTTACTTCCACACATTCTTCTTTCTCCTACTCTTACTACTTTGACTATTTTAATTTTTCCCATACAACTCATCTTCATTGCCTTTTCCATCTGCTCCACACTATTATAACCTATAAGTAAATTTCCATCTCCCAAGATTCTTGCATATTTCACTTCTCCTATTTGTCCTCTTATTATTTTTGTTAATTTAAGTGGGTCCATCCTCTTAACTCCTCCCTCTCCTTCAAATCGTACTACTATATTAACCATTCTTTCTTTATGACACTCTCCTTCATCATCTCTGCCTTCACTTTCCGTTCCAGTTGTGCTAGCCTCACCTTTTTTCTTTCTCTTACGACTAGTACTTTTCCTTACTGCTTTTCCTCTCCTTACTTCTTCCCAATCACTTTCTCTCCTCTCATCACTACCAGTTCCCTCTTGCTCACTATATTCCATACCATCCGTACTCTTCCCCGCCATTTTGATAAAGCTGAAATGATGTGGCCGATGCAAAAGTTGCGGGGAGACACCGCTACCGGACCTATACAGGCCGTCGGCCGATGCCTCCTACACCACTCCCCACTCGACTCACCACAAACTTTCAAATTTCTCCACCCCGGATGTTCCACGGAAGTTCCAGAGCAACCAGCTGTTCTCCGACGAACAAAATCCACAATTTCTTAACCTAATACAATCTCAAACACACTCCGTCTTGCACACGGCCACCGTCACCTCCTCCCACCGGTAGCACAGGCTTTTAGGGTGGTTAAATACTGGCGGCCAATGATGAGGTCATCGGGGGTGGAGACAATCATAAGCTGAGGAGGAGAGTTGCAAGTCCTGGATCGGAATCAGGAATGGACTGACCAGCACACATGAGACAATACATACAGTGGTGTGAAAAACTATTTGCCCCCCTCCTGATTTCTTATTCTTTTGCATGTTTGTCACACAAAATGTTTCTGATCATCAAACACATTTAACTATTAGTCAAAGATAACACAAGTAAACACAAAATGCAGTTTTTAAATGAGGGGTTTTATTATTTAGGGAGGAAAAAAAATCCAAACCTACATGGCCCTGTGTGAAAAAGTAATTGCCCCCTGAACCTAATAACTGGTTGGGCCACCCTTAGCAGCAATAACTGCAATCAAGTGTTTGCGATAACTTGCAACGAGTCTTTTACAGTGCTCTGGAGGAATTTTGGCCCACTCATCTTTGCAGAATTGTTGTAATTCAGCTTTATTTGAGGGTTTTCTAGCATGAACCGCCTTTTTAAGGTCATGCCACAACATCTCAATAGGATTCAGGTCAGGACTTTGACTAGGCCACTCCAAAGTCTTCATTTTGTTTTTCTTCAGCCATTCAGAGGTGGATTTGCTGGTGTGTTTTGGGTCATTGTCCTGCTGCAGCACCCAAGATCGCTTCAGCTTGAGTTGACGAACAGATGGCCGGACATTCTCCTTCAGGATTTTTTGGTAGACAGTAGAATTCATGGTTCCATCTATCACAGCAAGCCTTCCAGGTCCTGAAGCAGCAAAACAACCCCAGACCATCACACTACCACCACCATATTTTACTGTTGGTATGATGTTCTTTTTCTGAAATGCTGTGTTACTTTTACGCCAGATGTAACGGGACACGCACCTTCCAAAAAGTTCAACTTTTGTCTCGTCGGTCCACAAGGTATTTCCCCAAAAGTCTTGGCAATCATTGAGATGTTTTTTAGCAAAATTGAGACGAGCCTTAATGTTCTTTTTGCTTAAAAGTGGTTTGCGCCTTGGAAATCTGCCATGCAGGCCGTTTTTGCCCAGTCTCTTTCTTATGGTGGAGTCGTGAACACTGACCTTAATTGAGGCAAGTGAGGCCTGCAGTTCTTTAGATGTTGTCCTGGGGTCTTTTGTGGCCTCTCGGATGAGTTGTCTCTGCGCTCTTGGGGTAATTTTGGTCCGCCGGCCACTCCTGGGAAGGTTCACCACTGTTCCATGTTTTTGCCATTTGTGGATAATGGCTCTCACTGTGGTTCGCTGGAGTCCCAAAGCTTTAGAAATGGCTTTATAACCTTTACCAGACTGATAGATCTCAATTACTTTTGTTCCAGAATTTCTTTGGATCTTGGCATGATGTCTAGCTTTTGAGGTGCTTTTGGTCTACTTCTCTGTGTCAGGTAGCTCCTATTTAAGTGATTTCTTGATTGAAACAGGTGTGGCAGTAATCAGGCCTGGGGGTGACTACAGAAATTGAACTCAGGTGTGATAAACCACAGTTAAGTTATTTTTTAACAAGGGGGGCAATCACTTTTTCACACAGTGCCATGTATATTTTGAGTTTTTTTTCTCCCTTAATAACGTAAACCTTCATTTAAAAACTGCATTTTGTGTTCAATTATGTTATCTTTGACTAATAGTTAACGGTTTTTGATGAGCAGAAACATTTAAGTGTGACAAACATGCAAAAGAATAAGAAATCAGGAAGGGGGCAAATAGTTTTTCACACCACTGTATATACAACAACAACAACAAAAAAA
Organism: Channallabes apus; assembly: GCA_030522415.1. NCBI lineage: Eukaryota > Metazoa > Chordata > Actinopteri > Siluriformes > Clariidae > Channallabes > Channallabes apus. The sequence goes on from CM060106.1 coordinate 17,814,387, forward strand.
ACCTGCCCCCAGCAGGTTGTAACATTATAAACAATAAAATATAATTTATTAGGCAAATGATTCAGAAATTAACTTAAACAATAGTTTAAATTTAAGTAAAAATTAATAGTTGTTTTTAGGTATTTATTTTGATAATCATGTATGTGATGTCCGCTGCTCCCACAAGAGGTTGCCACAGCGAACCATCTGGTCCACACATACAAGCTTGGCACAGGTTTTATGCCGGATGCCTTTCCTGATGCAACCCTTCAATTTTATCTGGGTTTGTGACCGGCACCGCATCCAGTGGCTAGGGTTTGTCAGGGGCTGGGAATTGAACCCGAGCATTCCGCATGGCAAGAAAAACACCAACCATGAAATATTATAAAAATATTGAATCCTAATACTGTATACAGAACTCCTTATAACTTCAAATATGCACTGTACAACTTCATGCAAGGAACCTCCTAAAACATTTCTATGGGATACCGATCATTTTACACTGAATAATTGTGCTGTTCAAAATACAGAAAATAATAGTGAGGATGACTTAGGATGTAAGCCATCTGGATTGGAGAGCTTGATATAGCACTGCACCCAGCATGCAGGATATAATGAAGTAATGAAGAACACATTTAGACTGTATGTATGAAAACATTTTGTTCATATAAATGAAATGTAAGTAATCTAAATCCCTATAATTCTAAAAGAAAAAAGGAAAAAGGCAACTGGGTGTCAAACTTACAGTAGGTTATCAGGATGCCAAGAAGAGTATTAAACCACTTAACTAAAGTGCATTATTGATGTTACTGATGAAGTTCCAAAGCTTGTGTCGAGCAGAAAGGAAGTGTCGAGCACAAATGAAGCCTGACTTCATGAGGCATGTGTCTTTTCCATAAGAGTCATGTGCCCAATGACAAATTCACCAATGCCAGAATCACGCGACTGACTCATTTGAGCTTCAACTTGTTTGAGTAAAGGCTCATTATATCTGAAATTCTTCTTCTTTTTTTTTTTTTAATAAATCAAGATTCAGATTTGGCGGCGCGGTGGTGTAGTGGTTAGCACTGTCGCCTTGCACCTCCAGGGTCTGGGTTCGATTCCCCGGCCAGGCTCGATTCCCGTCTTTGTGTGCATGGAGTTTGCATGTTCTCCCCGTGCTTGGTGGGTTTCCTCCGGGTACTCCGGTTTCCTCCCACAGTCCAAAGCTATGCAGATTAGGCTAATTGGCGTTCCTAAAATTGCCCGTAGTGTGTGATTGGGTGTGAGTGTGTGTATGTGTGTGTGCCCTGCGATGGATTGGCACCCTGTCCAGGGTGTACCCCGCCTAGTGCCCGAAGTCTCCTGGGATAGGCTCCAGGTCCCCCGCGACCCTGAACACAGGACTAAGCGGTATAGAAAATGAATGAATGAAAGATTCAGATTCATTTTATTTTGCATTTCACAATGAGCTCAACCTGAAGATTGAGTGAAGAGAGTATCAGATAGGGTGATGAGTCTGAAGCTGGAAATTGAAGGGATAATGTTTAATGTTGTTAGTGGTTATGCCCCACAGGTAGGATGTGAGTTAGAAGAGAAGGAGAAATTCTGGAGTGAGTTAGATGAAGTGATGTAGAGCATCCCCAGAGGTGAGAGAGTGGTGATTGGTGCAGACTTCAATGGACATGTTGGGGATGTGATGTGATGTGATGGGCAGGTTTGGTCTTCAGGACAGGAATGTAGAGGGACAGATGGTGGTGGACTTTGCAAAGAGGATGGAAATGGCAGTAGTAAATACTTTCTTCCAGAAGAGGCAGGAACATAGAGTGACATATTCTGTCACTCTATTCTGGGACGAGAACGCTGTGCGCGTCTGTGCTGCCGCTTCGTACCTGGATTTTTATTTTAATTTTTTTTTCTGCTGCATGTCTCTCTGCCATTCTGGTTGGCTGGATTACTCCATTTCATACTGCTGATGTTTGAAAGAAACTGGACTATAATTATCAACTTTTTGCTGTTAGCGTCTCCACCACGCTTGGCTCCTCTGATGGGTGAGTTAACGCTCTCTCAGTCGGTTGCGCTGTTTGTTCACTGCTTGCTATTTGGGGGTGCTGTCTCCTATTTAGCCTGCTGTGTTTGACTCATTTGATTTGAAGTGGCATTTCAGGGTTGGGCTAGCGCTGTTTTCTCCCGTGTCAGGCAGTTTCTGTCTGCCTGTGTCTGGCTCTCACTTTGGCAAAGGTTTTTCTTTTTTGCCTTCTCTTCTTTTCTATTTTTTGCCTCATTTTGCATCTCACTTCCGTAATGGATATTGGATATTCACCATCTCAGCTAAGGGCCTTGAACTGCCATCTACATCTTGACCCTATGACGTATGAGCACTGCCGGAGTTTAGGGATTCTCCGGCGCCCACGGTACATCCACCGCTCACGGCGTTTGTTCAGGAGCACCTTTACAGTAGGTCTAAGCCTGATGCCCTTCCGTGGATCTGGACTAACCATAGACTGTCTGCTTCCAAACTGCTTCCTGCTGGTCGTACTGTTCATCGCTCTCTAATTTATCTCACTGGTACTCAGCATCGTACTGCAAATCTGAATTCTGTACATCGTCACTTTGCACTTCTGAACTGTCGGTCAATATCGGACAAAGCCTCTTATCTCAATGAAATTATCACTGACAATAAGCTCGACATTTTTCTTCTCACTGAAACCTGGCAAGCACCGGATTATTTTATTCAGTTAAATCTTCTTGCACCTGATGGATACAAGTATCTCACCCGACCTCGACTGCATGGTAAAGGGGGTGGTCTTGCTGTCATTTACCAGGACAATCTTCGTCTGAAACAACTTGCTTTTCACAATACAAACTCATTTGAATACATGGTTTTGAAAGCTGACTGTCTCACAATCATCCTACTCTACCGTCCTCCTAAAGCCCTGTCCAGCTTTTTTTCTGAACTCAGTGAACTATTAACCCTTTCCTGCTCATTGTCAGTTCTTATTCTTCTGCTTGGCGACTTCAATATTCATGTTGATACAGTCTGCCCCAACACCACCCAATTACTGTCTGTTTTCGAATGTTTTAATTTGACACAGCATGTTCGCGTGCCTACCCATACTCGTGGTCATACCCTTGATCTAATATGTACTTCAAGGGGGGATATCACTTTTATTTCTGCTTCCGACACCGGTATTTCTGACCATAAACTTCTTGATTTTAGCCTTAATCTGCCTATGCACTCTAAATGCCTTAAAACTGTTATATCATACCGTAATTTGAAAGCAATTGATACAGTATCATTTTGTACTTCTATTGTCTCCTCAAATCTCTCTGATGCCATTAATATTTCTTCTCCATCTGTGATACTATCTAATTACAACTCTACAATTTCTGAAATCCTACAGCAGCATGCTCCTATCAAGACCAGAAATGTCCCCGCCACTCACTCTTCTCCTTGGTATACCCCTGAGCTCCGTATTCTTAAGGCTACCGGCAGACGGCTTGAACGTCTTTACAGGAAAATCGGGTTTACTGTTCATTATTTGGCTTTTCTAGATCATCTTAAATGTTATACATCCGCCCTCTTTTCTCTAACTTTATCTCTGCCACAATCAATATATCGAGCAACAGGCCAAAAGCATTATTTACCACGATAAATAAACTTACCAACTGCCCACCTCAGGATGCTCTAGTATCTAATGAGTTTTTCTGCTCTTTCTTGGATTATTTGCTTGAGAAGACTAATGCTGTCCACCAATGTTTCCCTACTGATACAGAGCTCAGCCATCAAACAACTCTATCCAATCAGCCTCTGTCTTGTTTCTCTCTGACAACCCCAGATTCTGTCTCTAAGCTAATCCTGAAACACTTCATCCTGTCACCTTGATCCTGCTCCTACTTCTCTTCTGAAACTTTGTCACTGTCACGCTCTCAGTGCCTTCGCGCTGATCAGGAACCTTTTGACATTTCCTTTCCCACGCTGTCAGACTCTCATCACGTGGTCATGCTTTCCCACGCTGTCATCGCTCCTCCCGGACCGCCCCGCCGGCACACCGGTTTCTCATCTGGCGCTGATTTCACCCAGCTTATAAGGAAGCGCAGCGCGCTGCCTCGCGCTGGATTATTGTGTGTTTTTTTGGCCATAGTTTTCTCGCGTTTCTGTTCATGACTTTTCACGTTGCCGACCTCGCTTGCTTCTCGTTTTTCCCCTCGCCTCCCGATTTGGATTATTGCCACGCTTGGATTTAACGGCTTTGAACTTTCGCTTTCGTTTCTCGACCACGGCTCAGCTTCACGTTTTTTGCTCGACGCCCTCGCTGACTGATCACACGGCTTTGATCTCTTGCTCTCCTCCTCGACCACGGCTCAGCTTCACGTTTTTTGCTCGACGCCTCCACCGACTGATCACACGGCTCTGATCTCTCGCTCTCTACCTGCAACTGGGTCCACTTTCACAGTCCACGTTCTGCAACACGACAGAATAATCCAGCCAGCACTATGGACCCAGCAGGGTTAGACGGAATGCGACGGGCACTGGAGACCCAAAGTGTGCTCCTCGGAAAGAACCAGGAGGAACTCATCGCCACGAGACAAACTCTAGCTGACGTCATCTCCCAAGTACAACTGCTCCAGGTACCTACAGCTCAGACCTCACACTCCGGAACACCACGAGAGCCACGCCTACCAGCCCCTCCCACCTATGGGGGAGAACCAGGAACTTGCAGGTCCTTCCTCTCACAATGCTCACTGATTTTCGAGCTTCAAACCTCCTCCTTCTCATCAGAACGTTCCCGGGTGGCCTACATCATCACGCTACTAACTGATAGAGCCAGGGAGTGGAGTACAGCCCTCTGGGAGGCTCGCGACCCATGCTGTGAGAACTTCGACAACTTCTCCAAGGAGATGAGGAGGGTCTTTGATCGCTCATTCGCCGGCAGGGAGGCTGGAACAAGGTTATTAAGACTTCATCAGGGATCCCGCTCTGCTTACGACTATGCCATCGAGTTCCGCACCCTAGCCGCTTCTAGTGGATGGAATGACAGAGCCCTAGCGGATGTCTTTCTGGAAGGGCTATCAGAAGCTCTTAAGGATGAGCTCATCTCCCGTGAAACCCCCACGGACCTCCACGAACTCATGGATCTCGCCGGGCGGGTCGACTCACGTCTCCAGTTAAGACGGCACCCCAGAATAGGGCACGCGCCTCCTGCCCTGCAGCAAACCGATCAGGAGGAGCCCATGCAGCTAGGCAGGACCCGCATCTCTGACGAGGAGAGACGCCGACGCCGCCTACAAGGGGCTTGTTTTTACTGTGGAGCTTCAGGACACAGGCTTAAAGACTGCTCATTAAAAGGGAGGCCCCCCCTAGTTAGACTGGGAACACTAGAAGGCTCCCCTCCTGATAGATTTCCACAATCACATCCCCTACTTCCCGTAAACCTAATCATCGGTGGTCAGGCTCACCCAATTCAGGCACTAATTGACTCCGGCTCCGATCGAAATTTGATCAGCGCGAATACGGTGAGAGCATTAAAGATCCCTGGCTTACCACTAGACACTCCGCTCGCCGTTCAGGCCTTGGATGGGAGCCGGCTTCCACCCATCATACTTAGAACCCCACCGTTAACCTTAAGAACGTCAGGGAACCACTCTGAGGAGATCTCCCTCTTCATTATGGAGAAATCACACGCCGCCTTGGTCCTCGGACTTCCCTGGCTAGCCCTCCATGGACCCCAGATCGATTGGAACAAGCAAGTCATCACGGGTTGGAGTCCCTCATGCTCCACGACATGCCTGCACTCAGCACTCCCTCCAACTCCTATCCTGGCCACGCCCCATGAAACCCCGGACATCTCCAGCGTACCCACCGAATACCATGATCTTGGGCAGGTCTTCAATAAGACCCGAGCCATGTCACTTCCGCCGCATCGACCATACGACTGTCCCATTGATCTTCTCCCGGGCACCTCTCCTCCGAAAGGCAGACTTTACTCTCTGGCACACCAAGAAAGAGAGGCCATGAATAAGTATATCACAGATTCCCTCGCCGCCGGAATTATTCGTCCATCCTCCTCGCCCGCTGGGGCAGGATTTTTCTTCGTCAAGAAAAAAGACAAGTCCCTTCGTCCATGCATTGATTACAGAGGGCTTAACGAGATAACCGTCAGGAACCGCTACCCGTTACCTCTCATGGCCACTGCCTTCGAACTTCTCCAAGGGGCGGACATTTTCACCAAGCTCGACCTACGAAACGCTTATCACCTCGTCCGCATCCGGGAGGGCGACGAGTGGAAAACTGCCTTCAACACACCCACTGGGCATTACGAGTATCTGGTGGTTCCGTTCGGACTGACCAACGCCCCTGCCGTATTCCAGGCCCTCATTAATGACGTTCTCCGTGACTTCTTGAATTCCTTCGTGTTCGTGTATTTGGACGACATTTTGATTTTCTCTCGAGGCCTGGAGGAGCACCGGCACCACGTTCGCCAAGTTCTGCAGAGGCTCCTAGAGAACAATCTCTTTGTTAAAGCCGAGAAATGTGAGTTCCATACAACTTCCACAACGTTCCTAGGGTTTGTCATCTCTCCCTCCAGACTGGAGATGGAGCCCGCCAAGGTCCAGGCCGTCTCCAACTGGCCCACGCCAGCCTCTCGACGTGACCTCCAACGGTTCCTGGGGTTCGCGAACTTCTATCGCCGCTTCATCCGGGGTTACAGTTCTGTCGCCGCCCCCCTCACCTCCCTGACTTCCCCCAAGACACAGTTCTGCTGGAACAACGAGGCAGACAAGGCCTTCGCGGACCTCAAGAGGCGGTTCACCTCAGCCCCCATACTCACCATACCCGATCCATCTCGCCAGTTTGTGGTAGAAGTGGACGCCTCCAACACTGGCGTTGGGGGAATTCTCTCCCAAAGATCCCCGCGAGACAACAAGCTGCACCCCTGCTCATTCTACTCCCGCCGTCTATCTCCAGCTGAGAGGAATTATGACGTAGGCGACCGAGAGCTCCTGGCCATCAAGTTAGCACTAGAGGAGTGGAGACATTGGCTGGAGGGGACCGAGCTTCCCTTCATAGTGTGGACCGATCACAGGAACTTAGAGTACCTGCGCACCGCCAAAAGACTCAATGCCCGCCAAGCTCGGTGGTCGCTGTTCTTCTCAAGATTCAATTTCACCCTGTCCTACCGCCCAGGTTCTAAGAACACTAAGCCTGATGCCCTCTCACGTCAGTTCTCCCTCCCACAAGATCCCACACCATGCCAACCCATTCTACCATCTCGTTGTCTCGTTGCCGCCTTAGAGCTAGACATCGAGACCAAAGTCAAGCAGGCATTGACTCAGGAGCCCGGCCCAAGCAATGTCCCCCCAGATCGCCTCTTTGTTCCCCCCGGTCTGCGCCCGCAGGTCCTGGAGTGGGGTCATGGATCCAAGCTGTCCTGTCACCCAGGCTCTGCCCGAACGCTCTTTATCATACAACAGCGTTTCTGGTGGTCCACGATGAGGAGGGATGTCTCCAGCTTTGTGGCAGCCTGCGACATCTGCACCCGCTGCAAACCCAACAACCGTCCTCCGGCTGGCCTCCTCAGACCCTTACCCATACCTCACCGTCCCTGGTCGCATATTTCGCTGGACTTTGTAACAGGGCTACCCTCATCTGACGGAAACACTTGCATCCTGACCATTGTTGACCGCTTCTCCAAGTCCGTCCACCTAGTCCCGCTCCCCAAGCTCCCGTCCGCCAAAGAGACCGCAGAGCAATTGATATTTCATGTTTTTCGTCTTCACGGCCTCCCCACCGACATAGTTTCAGACCGTGGCCCTCAATTCACCTCACGCTTCTGGGGGGCCTTTTGTAAACTCATCGGAGCCTCTCCTAGCCTATCTTCTGGTTTTCATCCCCAATCCAACGGCCAAACAGAACGAAAAAACCAAGCAATGGAAGTCTCCCTCCGGTGTATGACTACTCGTGATGCCACCACCTGGAGTAAGTTTCTCCCGTGGGTCGAGTACGCTCACAACTCCCTGCCATCTGCCTCAACGGGCCTCTCTCCGTTCCAGTGCTGCCTGGGCTACCAACCACCACTGTTCCCCACTCAAGAGGAGGAGGTAGAGGTCCCCTCGGCACAACACTTTATCCGCCGCTGCAAAAGTACATGGTTACGAGCCAGACGATCCCTGCTGCAAGCATCCCGCTTATACAAGAGACAGGCGGACCGTCATCGCTCCAAGACTCCCAGGTATCACATAGGAGACAGAGTCATGCTCGCCACCAGAGACATTCCCCTAAAGACACTTTCCCGCAAGCTCTCTCCCCGTTTCATCGGACCCTTCACAATAACCAGGATAATCAACCCGTGCGCTGTCCGTCTCCTACTCCCATCGTCTATGCGACGCATCCACCCCACCTTCCATGTGTCCCAGCTACGACGCATTGTAAACTGTTCTCAAAGTAACTGTTCTTCACGTTGCCGACCTCGCTTGCTTCTCGTTTTTCCCCTCGCTTCCCGATTTGGATTATTGCCACGCTTGGATTTAACGGCTTTGAACTTTCGCTTTCGTTTCTCGACCACGGCTCAGCTTCACGTTTTTTGCTCGACGCCCTCGCTGACTGATCACACGGCTTTGATCTCTTGCTCTCCTCCTCGACCACGGCTCAGCTTCACGTTTTTTGCTCGACGCCTCCACCGACTGATCACACGGCTCTGATCTCTCGCTCTCTACCTGCAACTGGGTCCACTTTCACAGTCCACGTTCTGCAACACGACAGTCACTCTGCCATTTCTTCACCTATTTCTCATTTCATCAACTCATCTCTTACCTCTGCTTCTTTTCCTCTGCCACTAAAAACTGCTGCAGTTACACCTGTGCTCAAGAAACCCAACCTTGACTCCTCAGTTTTATCTAACTATTGTCCCATCTCTAATTTACCTTTCATATCCAAATTACTAGAAAGTACTGTTGCTGCCCAACTCCAGTCTTTTCTAGTCGATAATAATCTCTTTGATCCTTTTCAGTCTGGTTTTCGCCCCCTTCATAGTACTGAAACTGCACTTGTAAAGGTAGTAAATGATTTACTGCTTTCTGCTGATTCTGGCTCATTGTCTATACTCCTGCTACTTGATCTCAGCTCTGCCTTTGATACTGTCTCCCATGATCTGCTTATTTCACGTCTCTCTGGTCTGGGTATCTCCGGTACTGCTCTGTCTTGGTTTTCATCCTATCTCTCAGATAGACAATTTTATATTTCTGTTAAGGATTTTCGAACGCCCACCGTCCCCCTGAAGCGAGGTGTTCCCCAGGGATCTGTTCTTGGCCCACTATTATTCTCAGTTTACATAATTCCACTCGGTCTGATCCTTCAACGTCATGGTCTCAACTATCACTTTTATGCAGACGACATTCAACTTTATTAGATCTGTAGACCTACTCCATCTGCCCAAATCGACAAAATCTCTGCATGTGTGAAGGACATTAGAGACTGGCTTAGCTTAAACTTTCTGAAACTCAACATGGACAAAACTGAGATAATTTTCATTGGAACCCCAGCACTCACCAGCAACATTTCCACCAACTACACCTGCGAGATTGCTGGCTCTCACATCAAAACATCTTCTGTCAAAAATTTAGGAGTAATCCTTGACTCCACACTCTCCTTTCAGCCTCACATTAAATCTGTCACTAAATCTGCTTTCTTTCATTTGCGCCGCATTGCCCAACTGCGGCCCTTCATCAGCACCAAAGATGCTGAAACTGTCATCCATGCATTCGTATCATCACGCATTGATTACTGTAATGCCCTTTTCATTGGTCTACCTGCCAGCTCCATCTCCAGATTACAATATATTCTAAACTCTGCGGCTAGAATAATCACTCATACCAAACGTTCTGCTCATATAACCCCAATCTTGTCCGATCTACATTGGCTCCCAGTTGCTTACCGTATGAAATTAAAAATTCTTCTCCTTGTCTTTAAATCTATAAATGGCTTAGCTCCCAATTATCTTCTCAAACTGCTCTCCCCCTACATTCCGACTTGTTCACTACGTTCCTCCGATTCTGTTTTTTTTACTGTCCCTCGGCGCCGCCTCTCTTCAATGGGCGGCAGATCATTCAGTGTCATTGCACCTAAACTCTGGAACACTCTACCACACTCTCTCCGTTCTGTTAACAACGTCTCAGCATTTAAATCTTTACTCAAAACTCACTTGTTACACCTGAATCCATCTGTCCTCTGCATTTTTCGTTGTTTCTTCTACTGTATTACTTAAATATCTGTTTGTTTTATTCTTTTTGTTTGTTTGTTTTTGTTTTCACTCATTGTAAAAGTGTCCTTGAGCTCTGGAAAGGCGCTATATAAATAAAAAATTATTATTATTAATCTTTCCCCACATTTTTTGTCAATCAAACACACACAAACACACACACACACACACACACACACACACACACACACACACACACACACACATATATATAAAATACTTTTCAAATAAAATCGCTATTACTTAACCCTGAAGTTTAGTTTAGCACACACAAAAAAAACAGAAAAGTCATTTCTGGTACAGTAAATCAACTGCATATTTAGTTTATTTACAGTAATTCCGAAAAAAAAAATGAATATACATTGTACATATACAAAGATTACAAAATGAAAAAACAAACAGTGTCTACTTTATAAACAGTTTCGTATACTGTGTTGAGATGCTGAAATCCCTTGCATGTTGCCGCTCCATTTTGTGCTTCCAAATGGAGAGATATTTGACCTATAGCCTAGAATAAATGAACTGTAGGTGTGATCACAACCCCCTCCGGTGTGATCCGGTGCTCCGACCGACCGTGCCATCAATCACTGACCACCTCAGAAGTTCTCTCCAATATATAGCTAATGTTTTGCAAGTATTTTTATCACCATTCAAGGCTTACAATTCATTTAGTTTAGATTTCTAGCAGATGCCATACATTTTGTTCCCTGAACATCTGCCGACTTGATTTTCATTTGCTTACGAACACAAATTTTCTTCAACATTGTGAATTTTTCCCATGATGCTTGCAACGCTTTATTAACATTCCAAGCATAGCTTTGGTGCATTCTTTGAGCATTTTCCACAGACAAGCCACTTACAGGTCTGGCAGATATAAGAGGTTTTGTTCCCTGCACATCTGCCAATCTGACACTGCCGCCTTTTCGCAGGTGGAGAAGGAGTTTCAGGTAAAGGTCGGTGCATACCATTGCCATTGGCCTTGCCATTTTCTGCTGAGCACATAGCTCCTTTACCAACTCCAGAATAAATCTCCTCCTGCTTATGGTCACATTCATGCACTGTTTATATAGAATATGTGCATTAATTGCCGCCAGGTCTAGGAGGTTGTAAAACACAGCCACACTCCAGCACCGGGTGCCTCCCTTTACTGAATACAGCTGCGCCATTTGATCCATAACATCAACGCCAACTTTAGTGCTGTTGTAGTAGGAAATTGTTTCAGGCAGTTTCTTTTCGCCATTATCAGTTGAAACTGCCTGATGCCTTGTGCTCAGAACGCATACATTTTTATTTCGTTTTGCCTGATAAATCGTGAGCGTGGCCTTTCCAGCCTTCAACAACTTGGTCGAATATGGTTCAGACTGTGCCTGTATACAAAGGGGCATTTCTTGTCTGATTTTATTCATTGTGCCAACAATGGTGGTTTTATTCGCCAAAATATTGTTTGCCAGTGCCAACGAGGTGAAGAAATTGTCTGTTGTTATATTTCTTCCTTTCCCCAGGAAAGGCTCCACAATACGCATTACAACGGTGTCTGATAACCGCTGACCAGCCGCCCTACTGTCGTCTTTCCCTAGATACGGAATTGCATTCAACATGTATTTTGTTTCAACATCAGCAGCCACCCAGAATTTGATACCAAACTTGTCTGGTTTATTGGCCATGTACTGCATGAAACGGCACTGCGCTTTAGTAGGGAACAGTTGCTCATCGACTGTTATGTTCACATGTATGTAAGAGGTAATGCTGTTTTTCACAAATTTCTCGAATATCTCCGAGATCATGGCAAATTTATCATTCACAAGTCGGGCAGCCCTTGTGTTCACCACGCTCAAGTTCACCAAAAACAATACAGAACAGTGCACCTTATTTGCTTTCAAACATTTACAAAATCACAAAGTTTTTTCGTTATTGTGAGTGCGCTTAAATAAAAGTTGAGTCTTATAAAGGCTATGTAGTCTTATATAGTTTTATTATATAGTTTTTGCACATCAATATGAGTCCTCATCTGTTACGTTTTTGAGGACAATACTGTAGTTTTTTCAGCCTGTCACGGCGTGCGCCCAAATCAATATCGCACCTCGCTCGCTAATTAGGCCGTCTCCCCTTCAGATGACGCGCGCGCAACAACGCGGAAGTGCGGCATGCAAGCGGGGCAAATGGAACGCGCCCCACCCAGGGACTTCAAAGAAGAGCCAGCGCGGGCGGAGAGGAGGCTGGAGCTGCTGTCCGTGGATGGCTGTCGCACTCGTATTTTATAGCGCGGGGTGCAAGGCCGGGATCATTAGCAAGGATAGCTCACCAGCCGTGCCTAATTCCGTCATGTCACGTGGGTATTATAAGATTTGTACTGAAAACTTCTAACTAAAAGTGGCAGCTGGCACGCCTAAAAATAGATGCAGGTTAATGGTTTTATAGTCTAAATAAAAATCCTCCTCTTTAGTGCTTCCTTTTACAATGCCAGACAACATTCAAATGCAAATTATTCACTCTCCCCAAGTGATAATCAGCTGTTCTCACCTATACATTCAGAGGAACTGTAATGCACCTCTTCTCACTTTAAAACCTCTTGAATCTGAGGCTCTTCTGAAGACTTTCAGTAATTAAGGCCTCTTTTTATTCATTCATTCATTCATTCATCTTCTATACTGCTTTATCCTGTATTTAGGGTCGTGGGTACCTGGAGCCTATCCCAGGAGACTCAGGGCACGAGGCAGGGTACACCCTGGACAGCGTGCCAATCCATCGCAGAGCACACACACACACTCATTCACACACTATGGTCAATTTTGGGAACGCCAATTAGCCTAATCTGCATGTCTTTGGACTGTGGGAGGAAACCGGAGTACCCGGAGGAAACCCACCAAGCATGGGGAGAACATGCAAACTCCATGCACATAGAGAATCAGGGAATCAAGCCTGGCCGGGAATCGAACCCGGACCCTGGAGGTGCAAGGCGACAGTGCTAACCACTACATCACCATTGCTATTCATTTATAATTGATAAAATGGGTTAATTGACACAATATTTGTCTACCAATTATGTGATTTATAACATATAAAAGCATTTTCAAATGTATACAACCCTTAGTGTATGGTAATGGCAATGTTGGCCTTATTAGAGGACATTGTCAATGGCTGAATCCAAAGGGAACATGTTTCAAATTCAAATTTTATTTGTCACATACACAGTCATACAGTATGAAATGCAGTGAAATGCTTTTTTGCGACCACAGGGTCGCGACGGCAGCCATTTCCCAGGCGCCATCATAGAAAACAAGGAATCAGATACATTAGGATAACGAGGGTAAAAAAATCCCCTTCCAGACTGTCCTTCGGAGAGGGCAGTGTGGGATCAGGGGTACAAAAAATACCTCAGCAGCAAGCACAGAAAAACATGTAATCACAAGACATCAACATTGCAACAATAAGGGTACAGGGATAGGAAATGTCTAATATAGGCAAACAGCTCCAGTCCCGGCAGCTAAAGAGCGCTGGTCCCGATTCCGCCTGCCCACACCGAGGGGAATAAGCACACGAAGGCGTTGGAAATAGGGAAGGTAGAGTGTCTATCTGTAGCTGTTCTGTGAGTGTGTAAGTGCGTGTCAGTTTGTAAGCCTGTAACATCCCGTAATAGTCTGCGCCAGGTGACCTTGAAGGGGGAGGGGGGTAGATTCCAGAGCGTCTCGTTATCTTGGTCTTCGGGGAGTTGTTATGTCTCCAGCCACTGCCTTGAAATGCAGTAGCTGGAAAGAGAAGGGCAGAAAAAAAAGTATATATATTTTCCAAATTTCGATCAATACCTGCCAATTTCACAGATATTTAATGTCCATCACTGGTCTCCAGGTCCGTCCAAATCACGTTGTGTAGCTGCCAGTCTCCCCAATATGGTATCCAATTTGCGGTCCATAACCACAGTCTGATTTCTGATTTTCTCGTCACCATTATTTCCCAGCCAGCCAGTCTCTTGGGGTTGAGACTGACTGCTTTTAAGATTTTACGATATCCAAGTAATCCACCTAATCCAATCAGCAGAATCCCAGTTATCAGAGTTCCGAATAGGTAAATATCTTCAACGTCCTCCAGAGACAGTGCGGCCAGGCACACAATGCGCCACTTCTCCCAACCGTCCATCGTGTATCCAGCAGCAAACGTCCCAGCAGGACAAGTAGGTTCCGCAGAGCCCACATTTCTCGTCAAGAAGATCGTGTCAATTGCATTCAGAGACCACTTGATCAAATCCATTTCCTTTTTATTTCTAGAGCAAGACGAGGAGAGTCTCTGAATAGTATTTCACAAGACAGACAAGAGAAGCAAGCGGGGTGAGATAAGGGAGGGAGAGCAGATGCGACCGCCTTCGTCAAGAGCCAAAAGAAAAGATCACGTTTTTAGGGATCACAGTGATTTTCTGGCTCACGATGATGACTGGCTTATTAGCCGTTTCAGATTTCCAAGAGCTATCCTCTTGGAGCTCTGTGCTGAGTTGGGTTCAAATTTGGAAAGAGAGACAGCGAGGAGCCACGCATTACCCGTTCCCTTACAGGTGCTGACAACGCTTGGTTTCCTGGCAACTGGTTCTTTCCAAAGGGAACTGGCAGACCGCTCGGGGTTAAGCCAGTCGTCTTTGAGCCGTGCAATGCCAGCTGTATGGGACGGGATCATCCGCATGTCTAGCAGTTATATAAGGTTTCCATACCATGCAGCTGACCAGCCAAACATTAAAGCGCAATTTGCAGCAATCGCCGGTTTTCCTAATGTAATCGGAGCGATCGACTGCACGCACATTGCTATAAAGGCCATCTGAAGATGAATTTGCATACGTGAATCGGAAACATTTCCACTCAATAAATGTGCAAATAATATGTGATGCTCAAACAGGTTGCATGATCTGACCGCGCGCACCCCCCGTTGCATGATCTGACAGCGCGCACACTCCCTCGCCCCGCTACATGATCTGACTGCGCACCCCGTTGCATGATCAGGTGAAAAAACAATGCTATTCCAGGATGCCCCCTTCAAATTTCTCACTGCCCCTCCATAGGTCAGGTCTAGAACCGGCCCTGCTCAAATGCGCCTAACAAATATTGTGGCAAGGTGGCCTGGGTCAACCCATGATTCATTCCTCCTCACAAACAGCATGGCTGGGATGAGGCTCCAAGGTGGCAGGGTGCGCAATGGGTGGCTTCTTGGTGAGTGATGTATTTAAAGATATGATTCCAGATAACTTTTTTTTAAATTTGTTATTAATTCCGGAGGACAAACTTTGCAAATAACACATTTTTTCTCCAGTTGCTTTTGCCATTGCTTTTTCGTTTGGTTTTGCCTGTCATGATTGTCAGTCAGGAGGCGGACGCAGATGCAGGCTTTGAACTCAAAAACTGGTTTTATTTACCATTAAACTCAAACGAACACAAAAAGGGCATGAAAACCAAAACAAACCAAACTTCAAAAACTTAACCAACAAGCTCAACATAAATCGTTGCTTTCTTCAACGTTAACCAAAAATCTCAACATAAATCATTTCTATAAATTGAACGCGGGAGAAAACACACATTAGGACACGACGGTGGACGGACAAATGACTCTGGGGTTGGCTGGTATAAATAGAGAGACACACAAGGAGGCACAGGTGCTTTTCATTACTTAATAATGTGAGACATAAACACGCAGACACACTAGGGGGAGACAAAGCGACGGCTCAGTAGTCCGGGGAACTGGATCTTACTCTCCGAGGCTGTGGTGGCCCAGATGTTACAGCACCCCCCCCTCCAGAACCGGCTTCTGAAGGAAGGCGAGGGCGTCCCCTCCGTGCTGTCGGAGGGAGCGAGGACTCACCTGAGCGATGGATTTGCCGGTGGGCGGGGCGACCCGGTGGATGGGGCACTGGGCAATCCGGCCGTGCATGGTGGAAATCCACAATGAGTTCATGACTCAGAATGTCCCGTGCCGGGACCCAGCTCCGTTCCTCCGGGCCGTAGCCCTCCCACTCAACTAGATATTGTAGAGCCCCCCCTCTCCTCCGTGAGTCCAGCAGTTCCTTGACCCTAAACGCTGGGGCACCCTCTATCTCCACAGCCCCGGGGAGTGAAGGTTCCACTGCTCCTTCGTCTAATGGGCCCCGGACCACCGGCCTGAGAAGAGAGATATGGAATACAGGGTGGATACGTAGATGTGCAGGAAGTTTTAATTTATATGACACTGGGTTTATTTGCGCTGTGATGGGGAAAGGACCTATGAACCTGGGGGACAGTTTTTTACAGGGGAGATTGAGGCGGAGGTCCCGTGTCGAGAGCCATACTCGATCGCCTACCTGGAGCGGACGACTTTCCCTTCGCCGCCTATCGGCATGTCTTTTGAAACGCTGCACTGCTTGGGAGATCTTGGTGTGTGCGTCCTCCCATACTTTCTCCGCTCTTTCAAACCACTGGTCCACCATGGGCACATCGGTGGGTGTCGCATCCCATGGACATAGCGGGGGTTGATAACCTAGCACACACT
Source organism: Channallabes apus (assembly GCA_030522415.1). Lineage (NCBI taxonomy): Eukaryota > Metazoa > Chordata > Actinopteri > Siluriformes > Clariidae > Channallabes > Channallabes apus. The sequence continues at coordinate 17,831,102 of CM060106.1, forward strand.
GGAACGGCGTTAGGCCGGTAGAGGAGTGGCGCAGGGAGTTTTGTGCGTATTCCGCCCAGGTTAAACAGTCTGCCCATTCGTGTTGTCGGCTGCTGCAGTATGCCCGAAGATATCTCCCGAGTTCTTGGACAGTCCGCTCTGCCTGTCCATTAGATTCGGGGTGGTAGCCCGACGTTAGGCTAACAGTGGTCCCCAATTTCTGGAAAAACGCTTTCCAGACCCTGGCGATGAATTGGGGACCGCGATCGGAAACAATATCTTCTGGTATGCCGTAGCAGCGAAACACAAAAGTGAATAGGCTTTCCGCCACCTGGAGGGCTGACGGAAGGGCGCAAAACGGGATGAACTTGCACCCCTTTGAAAATCTATCCACTACTACTAGAATAGTGGTGTACCCTTTCAATACCTGCAGATCTGTGACCACGGCGATGTGGGACCATGGTCTGTTTGGTATTGGCAGGGGAGTTAGTTTTCCAACTGGTAGACTACGTGGGGTTTTTGTAGTCGCACACACTGCGCAAGACAAAACTACTCTCTTCACGGTTTCCCGCATCTTTGGCCACCAGAACTTTGGTTCTAATTGGTGTAGGGTTCGTGAGACGCCGGGGTGTCCAGATGCTAGGCTCGTATGAGCCGCGATCGTCACTCGTTCGCGCAGTGGCTCCGGCACGTAGGTTCGACTCGGAGGGCAGTTCCTAGGCACGGGGTTGGACCGCGCCCACTGAACTATCTCCGACTCGATGTCCCACGCGATCGGAGCCACTACGAGTGAAGATGGCAGAATGGGCTCCGGAGTTGTAATGTGCTCCGGCGACGGATAATAGCGTGACAGCGCATCCGCTTTTATATTTTTCGAGCCCGGGCGATAAGTAATAATAAATCGGAAACGCGTGAAGAAGAGCGCCCATTGGGCTTGACGTGAGTTTAACCTCTTTGCATGTTGGAGGTACTCCAGATTCCTAGGATCCGTGAGCACCGTAAATGAATGTTTCGCCCCCTCCAGCCAGTGTCTCCACTCCTCTAATGCCGCTTTTACTGCTAGCAGCTCTCGGTTACCGATATCATAGTTTCGCTCGGCAGGTGTTAGTTTCCTAGAAAAGAAAGCGCAGGGGTGGAGTTTCTCAGGGTGGCCGTGGCGTTGTGACAGTACAGCCCCTACGCCTACTTCTGATGCATCGACCTCGACTACGAAGGGCTTCTCTGGGTCCGGTAACTTTAACACAGGGGCGGTTGTGAAAGCAAGTTTTAGACGTTGAAACGCACTTCGCGCTTCCACTGGGAACTCGCAAAGGCGTTTCGGTTTCCCTTTTAATAGTGAAGTGAGGGGCGCTGCCACCATGCTGTAGCCCCGAATGAAACGCCTATAAAAGTTGGCAAACCCCAAGAATCTCTGTAGCGCCTTAACTGATGTCGGTTCCGGCCATTGTTGTACCGCCGCGACTTTGGTCGCTTCCATCTCGACCCCCAGTGGCCCTATGCGATAGCCGAGGAATGCCACCTCCCTCTGGTGAAAGGCGCACTTCTCTGCCTTCACATAGAGCCTGTGTTTGCGCAGGCGGTGAAGGACGGCAGTTACATGAATAACGTGCTCGGGATATGACCGCGAATATATCAGGATATCATCCAGGTATATTATGACGAAACGGTTAAACATATCCCGGAACACGTCGTTCATGAACCCCTGAAACACCGCAGGTGCGTTTACCAGTCCATATGCCATTACGTTGTATTGATAATGCCCAGATGTAGTGCTAAACGCCGTCTTCCATTCATCGCCCTTACGCACACGAACGAGGTTATATGCGCTGCGGAGGTCGAGTTTGGTAAAGATGGAAGCTCCTCGGAGTTGGTCGATAGCGGCCGGTACCAGGGGCAGTGGGTGCTTATATTTTATTGTTACTGCATTGAGGCCTCTATAATCAATACAGGGACGTAAGCCCCCCCCTTTTTTCTCTATGAAAAAAAAACCTGCCGAGGCGGGGGACGTGGACCTGCTGATGAGCCCCTGCTGGAGTGCCTCACTCACGTATTCCTCCATTGCCCTGGTTTCTGCCACTGACAATGGGTAAACCCGCGAGCAAGGAGGTGCTTTCCCCGGCAGCAGCTCAATCGCGCAGTCCCACGAGCGGTGGGGGGGAGTCGTGCAGCTGCCCTAACACTAAACACATCTTTAAACCGCATGCACTCTGATGGTATGTTTGTGGTTACTTGGGCAGTCGGACTTTCAATGGTAGTGGTTTGGACCGTCAATGTAGGCGGTGTACAAAGTTTTAAGCATCTAGGGGACCATGATATGACGCGGGAGTTAGTCCAATCGAAATTGGGGTTGTGAGCGCTAAGCCATGGAAGACCCAGCACGACGGAATGATCTGACCGAGGTAGCACATAGAATTTTAGCTCCTCCGTGTGACCGGGGAATGTTAATCGGAGGGGCGCAGTCATTAATTTAACAGGCGAATGTTCCAAATCACGACCATCTAGAGCCTTAATAGATATCGGGTATGGTAGCTTCGACACGGGAACTTGCAGCGAGGAAACGAGGGTAGAAGAAATTAAGTTACCAGCCGCCCCGGAATCTATCAGGGTAAAGACAGACAGAACACAATCATTTACCATCAACTCAGCTTTTACACAAAATGGGTGGTGGGTACGAGGTGGTGTGTGTAATGTGGACGTATGGGGGTGTGTAGGTGCATGTGTGGGTGTGTGTGCGTGTGTGTGTGTACGAAGTGCAGGTGACTGTGTGGTGGTGTGTGTGTGTAGGGGCGTGTCTGTGTGGGTGTGTGCGTGTGTGTGTTGCCCTTAGCAACTGGCAGTCTCGGATGTGGTGGTCATTCCCCCCACAGTACCAGCATAACCCCGATGCTACTCGTCTTCTCTTCTCGGCGGGAGAGAGGCGGGGAGTACTCACCTCCGTGGGCTCTGGCCGGTTTGGGTCAGGCGCTACGGGGGGCCGTTCGCGAGGCTGACTGGAGTCTCGTGCCTGAACCGGTCTGGTCCCCGGCTGTGATCATTGGCTGCGAAGGTGCTGGTCTAGTTTGATCGCCAGGTTGATGGTTTCGTCCAGGGAGAAGCCGGTATCTCGGCACGCAAGCTCGACCTGGACCTCCGGTTGTAACCCGTCCCTGAACCTGGCGCGGAGGCTTTTCTCGCACCAGCCACTCCCCGCAGCCCTCACCCGGAATCTTGCCGCGTATTCGGCGACCGGGACGTTTCCCTGTCGCAGCCTCATGAGCTTCTGTTCACCCGTGCGTCCCTGATCCGGATGATCGAACACGGCCGTCATTGCCTCGAGGAAGCTGGTGTACCGGTGAGTGAGCTCCCCGCCTGCGCTCCAGACCACCGTCGCCCAATCCATGGCGAGTCCGGTGAGCTGCTGGATCACGAACCGGATTCTCTGCTGGTCACTGATGTCCGGGTAGGCAGTCAGATATAGTTCACAGGCTAGGATGAATTGCTTGCACCCCTCCGGATCACCAGCATATCTTAACGGGGGGGCAGGGCGTGGTGGTGACGGCGTGGAGCGCGTAGATGGACCCGCGGGTTCCTGGCCGGAGATGGCGAGATGTTCTACGCAGTGAGCGAGGTTGTTCACTGCTCGCGCCAGGCTGTCAATCTCCAGTTGCATCATCCACACGTAGTACATCAGGGTTACTTCCTCCTGGAGCAGGGGGACACCTGCTGCGTCCTGGTGGGTCCGTCCATCTATCATGGTTGTCAGTCAGGAGGCGGACGCAGATGCAGGCTTTGAACTCAAAAACTGGTTTTATTTACCATTAAACTCAAACGAACACAAAAAGGGCATGGAAACCAAAACAAACCAAACATCAAAAACTTAACCAACAAGCTCAACAGATATCGTTGCTTTCTTCAATGTTAACCAAAAATCTCAACATAAATCATTTCTATAAATTGAACGTGGGAGAAAACACACATTAGGACACGACGGTGGACGGACAAATGACTCTGGGGTTGGCTGGTATAAATAGAGAGACACACAAGGAGGCACAGGTGCTTTTCATTACTTAATAATGTGAGACATAAACACGCAGACACACTAGGGGGAGACAAAGCGACGGCTCAGTAGTCCGGGGAACTGGATCTTACTCTCCGAGGCTGTGGTGGCCCAGATGTTACATTGCCAAAGTGGAGTCATTACCATATTTATACGAGGGAGTAGGCAGGGAGGGGTTTTGCGCTCGTGCACGTGCGCTCAATTTCACGTTAATTCGGATGTACAAAGAGAATCTGCGTGGGATTCCGCGTACGCAGTGTTTCATACATCAGATTTTTTTCACTGCGTACGCACATTTACAGCTTTGTCCGTACGCAATGTTTTAGTATGAATTCAACGCAAGTCTTTGTACATGAAGCCTCTGATCTGTAGGCTACAAAAAGATTTCCAAAGCACTGAACATCCCAACAAGGAGTATGGCACAACTGTAAACCTACCAAGACAAGGCCGTCCACCTAAACTCACAGGCCGAACAAGGAGAGCGCTGATCAGAAATGCAGCCAAGAGGCCCATGGTGACTCTGGATGAGCTGCAGAGATCTACAGCTTAGGTGGGGGAATCTCACAAAGTTGGCCTTTATGGAAGAGTGGCAAGAAGAAAGCCATTGTTAACAGAAAACCATAAGTCCCATTTGCAGTTTGCCACAAGCCATGTGGGAGACACAGCAAACATGTGGAAGAAGGTGCTCTGGTCACATGAGACCAAATTGGAACTTTTTGTCCAAAATGCAAAACGCTATGTGTGACGGAAAACTAACACTGCACATCACTCTGAACATCCCCACTGTCAAATATGGTGGTGGCAGCATCATGCTCTGGGGGTGCTTCTCTTCAGCAGGGACAGGGAAGCTGGTCAGAGTTGATGGGAAGATGGATGGAGCCAAATACAGGGCACCCTTGGAAGAAAACCTCTTGGCAAAAGACTTGAGACTGGCGCGGAGGTTCACCTTCCAGCAGGACAACGACCCTAAACATAAAGCCAGGGCAACAATGGAATGTTTTAAAACAAAACATATCCATGTGTTAGAATGGCCCAGGCAAATTCCAGATCTGAATCCAATCGAGAATCTGTGGCAAGATCTGAAAACTGCTGTTCACAAACGCTGTCCATCTAATCTGACTGAGCTGGAGCTGTTTTGCCATGAAGAATGGGCAAGGATTTCACTCTCTAGATGTGCAAAGCTGGTAGAGACATACCCTAAACGACTGGTTGTTGTAATTGCAGCAAAAGGTGGATCTACAAAGTATTGACTCAGTGGGCTGAATAATTACGCCCACCGCACTTTTCAGTTATTTATTTGTAAAAAAAATTTGGAATCATGTATGATTTTCGTTCCACTTCTCATGTGTACACCACTTTGTATTGGTCTTTCATGTGGAATTCCAATAAAATTTATTCATGTTTGTGGCTGTAATGTGACAAAAAGTTCAAGGGGGCCGAATACTTTTGCAAAGCCAGTATTTTGCAAAATACTGCACTGTATATACAGTATTAATTTTTCAAACAGCATAATTGCTTATCTGTAGTTATGACTCTATGAAAATTTATGAAAACTTGTGTAGAAACACAATAGCACAAAGCTGTGAGCTATCTTAGATTGCACAACATTGTCTTGGGCAGGGCTTTAAATCAGAGGAATGGCAGAGGTGCATTTTCTATACCTGGTAGTCCTTGATTTAACTCCTCCGGCTCTTCACCAAGGTAGAAAATAAGGCCTCTGATCACAGCTTCTCTCCGGGACTCAGTGCTGCTGTCTTAAAAAAAAAAAAGAAAAACAAAACGAATAATTACAAGCACAAATAAATACAGACATCAGAATGCTAGTACATGAAATTAAGTGCTAGAGTGTTATATGTACATGCCTCATTTAAAAGGTCACGGGTGTCATCGAGTTTTCTCCCAATGGCACCTCCCTTCTTCCTGTACAGGCTCAATAATTTGGCCGTGTATTGGTCCACCTTTGCCAGGAATGTGGACTGTAATGGCTTTAGCGTGATCCCCTGAAATTTCTCCTCGATCTGAGAGACAGAGAGTGAGAGAGAGAGATATTAATTTAAAAGATTCAATTTGAAACATGACACAAGCATATTATACTAGGGAACACAATTGAGAACCTGAGGAAGCTCAAACAGCGTAGGCCGTCAAGCTTTAAAGTCAATCACAGGTGTTTTTTTGTGGATTACATAATTTTGATGCAGAGAGAAGTTTTTTGTCATCTTCTAGTTAATGAGTTTGTTGTTGTCTCTGTTCTTTTACTTATAGAGAAGATCAACTCTCTCCATTTCAAGGGTTGCATCAGTTTCATCTTGAACATGAGGTGGGAGGTAGATTTCTTTTCTTTTTTTTTTATGGTTTTTGTAGGAGTTTGATCTGCAGTGGATTTCCTCTTCAAGCTGTTCACATTTAACTCGGGTAATCCAGGATGTCTCATCTTTGCTCTGTAATTGCCAATCTTATACTTCAGGCCGTTGTGCCAACTAAATAACCTATTAAATGACACTGGGTCCCTCAAACATGGGTGCTTGGCAATAAGAGCCTCAGCCACCTGCTCCCTTTGTGCTTGTGAAGGATAGGCAGTGTAGACAAAGATACTCTCTGCAAGTTTGTCCAGAATGTTGGATTTTACTGCAGGACTGCTACATAAGGTCCCAGGTTTCTGTAAGCATCATTTGCAGCTTGGAGAATAAGCTCAATGTCAAAGGAGAAAGTTGGTATCTCAAATTGATTTGGCCAAGACTCAGAACAAAGGGATTTGCTGCTTTCTGAAGATGACAGAATGATGGTATTATTGGAATCAGTGGAACTGGAACCAACATCTTCTGATGTCTCAACACAACTGCTATTCAAGCTGTCTTGGAGTCCTTGAGCACTGAAAGAATCCTCCAATGTTATTGTGACCACATGTTCAGTAAGAACCACCTTGATCCTGTCTTTGTCCTTTATTTCATTAGCTTCAAAGAGAGAAAAAACTGACCATTAAAATCTTCGTCTTGAAATCTTGTTCAATTGCAAATGTCTCTGGTACAACATGCTTCTTTTTCCTCCACAGTCTGTGGGATTCCTGTGGGCAAGGAAAGCTTGCATATTTTTTCTTTTAGTAGGACCCTAAGTCTTTGGATGATTCTTTGGTAGGGGAAAAAAACATTGGATATTGTGATTTTGGGGATCCAAATTAGTGATGGGTCATTCATGAACGATTCGTTCTTTTTGAACGAATCTTTAACGTGACTCGGAAGAACGAGTATTCTCGGAGAGTGATTTGTTCATTTTCTACTGGGCGTGCATGCGCAAATCATTGCAAAACCCCCGTAGGTTATGTACAGGAAACAGAATTGAGAGATTCGTTTTCAGTGACTCATCTACTCTGAGTCGTTCGTTCTTTTGTCACGTGACTCCCATAGACACTATGCAGTGCAGTACACAGAAAACAGAATTGAACAATTCTCAATGATTCTTCAAGTCCCGAGTCAGTCGTTCTTTTGTCACATGACTCCCGCAGAGGCTATGGGTACACAGGAAACAGAATTGAGCGATTCTTTCTCAACAAGTCTTCAAGTCCCGAGTTGTTTGTTCTTTTGTCATGTGACTCCCATAGACGCTATGCAGTGCAATAGATTCAAAAGAACAAACGACTCAGACTAGAAGATATGATGTTGAGCTACTCATTCTGTTTATTATAATATGTCCTTAGCTGCATTGTAATATTTTCATTACTGGTACTTTAGCCACAATTTGTGTATGTAGATATATTGGGGTCTTTTTTATTTAAAATTCAACATTTTATTTCTTATCAAAAGAACAAAATAAACTAAATGACTCAAAAAAGATTCGATCATTTTGATGAATGAGATTCAAAGAACCGAGTCGCTAAAATTATTCAAACTTCCCATCACTAATGCAAATGGTGTTTTGAAATACATACATATCAGCAGGTGTCGCTGTACAAGGTGATGTGGAGGACTAGAAGAAGATGTATACATGAGGTATGGGATTAAAAAGACAGTTGAAAAACAGTTGTAAAATTACTACTCGAGTACAGAGATTCATTATTATTAATACACAACATATTGGAGATTAGGATGGCTCTTCTTGCCCTCTCACCCCCTCCTACTTTTTTGGAAACTCCCGGTGAGCCGACCATACAGTTTAATTAATGGATTCGTATGGTTGATAACTACGTGACGGCGTTGTCTGAAGTGGAAATTCTGTAGAAGAGAAAGCATGCTTTGCTAATTCATTGCTTAGGTACAGAGGGACAGAGGATTTTTGTTACACACTTACAATGGTTAAAGCCAGGGGTAGCTCAGTGGTTAAGGCATTGGACTTAGGCATTGGACGCATTGATTTTAAAATACTACTTTTGACATATAAGGCATTAAATGGTCTCGCGCCGCAGTATCTGAGCGAACTGCTAGTGTCTTACGATCCGCCACGCCTACTTCGGTCAAAGGATGCAGGCTGCTTATCAGTACCGCGTATTATGAAAACTACAGCTGGGGGCAGAGCTTTTTCTTACAAAGCCCCAAAATTATGGAATAGTCTTCCAAATAGTGTTCGGGACTCAGACACAGTCTCAGTGTTTAAGTCTAGGCTCAAAACCTATTTATTTAGCCAAGCATTTTTATAAATAGATTTGCCATAAGGTAAAGGAGCAGATCTGGGGGACTCATGGACTTAGAGTATTATGGTGAACTGGTATGTTTAGATGCTGTCTTCCTCTGTCTCATTTGATCACTCAGGTTTGTTGACGGTGAGGTGATTGTTTGCTTTACATCTCAGGGAGCCCTCATGTTTGTGTTTCCTTCTGGCTCTCCCTTTTAGTTATGCTGTCATAGTTAGTCCTGCCGGAGTCCCTGCTTGCACTCTACAGTAAATATACATTCACATTAGACATTGTGACTGTGACCATACCTAATTGCAATCTCTCCTCCTCTTCTCTTCCTCCCCCTCTTTCTCTTTCCTCTCTCCCCCTGTCTCCCCCTTTCACTCTTTCTCTCTCTCTCTCTGTCGAGCTACACATGTGGTTCCTGAGCTACCAGTGATCCAGACTCCCTCTGCCCTCCGGACCTGTCTGATCCATCCTGGTGCCCGGTTTCTGGTTGGAGGTCTCATCGCATGGATGCCCCGTGTGTCTCTTTAGGATGCGCCTGGTGTCTGGGGATGATTCTATCTACTTAGAAGATGGTTCTGGCCTCGACTGGTGTTGTCAGCTGTTTCTCTGAGGACTTGACAATTCGATAGTTCAGGACTGGAACTTTCTACAAGTCTATCTGAGTCTCGAATAACTACTGGACTCCATTTTACATCAACTATTATAACATCAATTAACATCAACTATTATAGCTGAACCTAACACTTAACACTGTATAAATGCAGATCATTTCCTGCTATCTGTTTCACCCAGATGAGGATGGGTTCCCTGTCGAGTCTGGTTCCTCTGAAGGTTTCTTCCTATTACCATCTCAGGGAGTTTTTCCTTGCCACTGTCGCCCTCGGGCTTGCTCACCAGGGAATATCTGAACATTTTGATTCATACACATTCACATTCCATACAACTTAAATAATTCTTTTGATTGTGTAAAGCTGTTTTGAGACAATGTCAATTGTTAAAAACGCTATACAAATAAAACTGAATTGAATTGAATTGAAATTGGACTACGGTTCGGAAGATCCCAGGTTCAAATCCCACAACAACCAAGTTGCCACTGTTGGGCCCTTGAGCAAGGCCCTTAACCCTCAACTGCTCAGATGTTTAATGAGATAAAAATGTAAGTCGCTCGGGATAGTCTGCCAAATGACTAAATGTACTGTAAATGTACAGTGTCTAATGACAAATATTAGACATGTTTGGTAAATCTGACCATGTCTTCCTCATGCCAAAATATAAACAAAGGCTGAAACAGGAAATTCCGGTTCAGAGGGTCGCGCGCTGGACGGACCAATCGGTGGCCGCATTACAGGACGCACTCGATGACGCAGACTGGGACATGTTCAGAATCAGCGTGTTTACGGAAGCGGTTGTGGGATTTATTGGGAAGCTAGTGGACGATACGGTAGAGAAAAAGACTATCAGAACATTTCCCAACCAGAAGCTGTGGGTGGATACAACCATCCGCGACGCTCTGAGATCTCGCACCGCTGCCTACAACACGGGACTTGCGTCGGGGGACATGGAACCGTACAAGGCGTTGAAAGATGCGAAGCAGCGCTACGGGAGAAAACTAGAGTCACAGCTTCAACAGAGTGACTCTAGGAGCCTGTGGCAGGGATTAAGGACAATTACGGATTATAAAGCACCAACATCCGGTATGACGAACGCGGACGTGACTCTGGCAGACGAGCTCAACACATTCTACGCTCGCTTCGAGGCTGCAGCTAAAGATGCTAACGGCACTAATGCTAATGGCGCTAATGCTAGCGGCGCTAATGGCTGCAGACAGGAAGACACTGCCAGCACCGGGAACGCGCTCATCATCTCTGAGCACGACGTGAGGAGAGCCTTCAAGTGAGTGAACACCAGGAAAGCAGCAGGACCAGACGGCATCTCAGGCCGTATTCTCAGAGCCTGCGCTGACCAGCTAGCACCTGTGTTCACTGAGATATTCAACATCTCCTTATCTCAGTCGGTGATCCCCACGTGCTTCAAAGAGTCCATCATTGTTACTGTCCCGAAGAAACCACATCCTGCTTCCCTCAATGACTATCGCCCTGTAGCCCTCACCTCAGTAGTGATGAAGTGCTTTGAACGCCTTATCAGAGACTTCATCATTTCTTCACTACCCGACACACTGGACCCACTACAGTTTGCATACCGTCAGAACCGCTCCACAGACGATGCAATCTTTCATCTCCTCCACACATCACTCACTCACCTAGACACTAGGAAAGGGAATTATGTTAAAATGCTCTTCATCGACTACAGCTCTGCATTTAATACCATAATTCCCTCCACACTCACCACCAAGCTGGAGCACCTGGGACTCAATTCAATTCAATTCAATTTTCAATTCAATTCAATTCAATTCAATTCAATTCAGTTTTATTTGTATAGCGCTTTTAACAATTGACATTGTCTCAAAACAGCTTTACACAATCAAAAGAATTATTTAAGTTTGTATGGAATGTGAATGTGTATGAATCAAAATGTTCAGATATTCCCTGGCGAGCAAGCCCGAGGGCGACAGTGGCAAGGAAAAACTCCCTGAGACGGTAATAGGAAGAAACCTTGAGAGGAACCAGACTCGACAGGGAACCCATCCTCATCTGGGTGAAACAGATAGAAGGAAATGATCTGCATTTATACAGTGTTAAGTGTAGGTTCAGCTATAATAGTTGATGTTAATTGATGTTATAATACTTGATGTAAAATGGAGTCCAGTAGTTATTCGAGACTCAGATAGACTTGTAGAAAGTTCCAGTCTTGAACTATCGAATTGTCAAGTCCTCAGAGAAACAGCTGACCACACCAGTCGAGGCCAGAACCATCTTCTAAGTATAGAGAATCATCCCCAGACACCAGACGCATCCTAAAGAGACACACGGGGCATCCATGCGATGAGACCTCCAACCAGAAACCGGGCACCAGGATGGATCAGACAGGTCCGGAGGGCAGAGGGAGTCTGGATCACTGGTAGCTCAGGAACCACATGTGTAGCTCGACAGAGAGAGAGAGAGAAAGAGTGAAAGGGGGAGACAGGGGGAGAGAGGAAAGAGAAAGAGGGGGAGGAAGAGAAGAGGAGGAGAGATTGCAATTAGGTATGGTCACAGTCACAATGTCTAATGTGAATGTATATTTACTGTAGAGTGCAAGCAGGGACTCCGGCAGGACTAACTATGACAGCATAACTAAAAGGGAGAGCCAGAAGGAAACACAAACATGAGGGCTCCCTGAGATGTAAAGCAAACAATCACCTCACCGTCAACAAACCTGAGTGATCATATGAGACTGAGGAAGACAGCATCTAAACATACCAGTTCACCATAATACTCTACGTCCATGAGTCCCCCAGATCTGCTCCTTTACCTTATGGCAAATCTATTTATAAAATGCTTGGTTAAATAAATAGGTTTTTAGCCTAGACTTAAACACTGAGACTGTGTCTGAGTCCCGAACACTATTTGGAAGACTATTCCATAATTTTGGGGCTTTGTAAGAAAAAGCTCTGCCCCCAGCTGTAGTTTTCATAATACGCGGTACTGATAAGCAGCCTGCATCCTTTGACCGAAGTAGGCGTGGCGGATCGTAAGACACTAGCAGTTCGCTCAGATACTGCGGCGCGAGACCATTTAATGCCTTATATGTCAAGAGTAGTATTTTAAAATCAATGCGAAATTTCACAGGGAGCCAATGCAGTGAAGATAGGATAGGGGTGATGTGCTCATATCTTCTGGTTCTAGTGAGGACTCTCGCTGCTGCATTTTGGACTAGCTGAAGCTTGTTTATGCACCTAACTGAACAACCAGACAGTAAGGCATTACAATAGTCCAACCTAGAAGTGATAAAAGCATGAACTAGTTTTTCTGCATCATTTAGCGACAATATATTTCTTATTTTGGCGATATTTCTAAGGTGAAAGAATGCTATCCTGGTGATATTATCTACATGAGCTTCAAATGAAAGGCTGGAATCTATAATCACGCCGAGGTCTTTTACTGTTGCACTTGACGGAACAGAAAGGCCATCTAAAGTTACGGTGTGATCTAAGATTTTACTTCTAGCTGTATGCGGTCCTATGACTAGAACTTCTGTCTTATCCGGATTAAGCAGAAGGAAGTTAATTAGCATCCAATTTCTTATGTCCTGAACACATTGCTCAACTTTAGTAAGATGGTTTTTCTCATCAGGTTTTGTTGAGACGTATAGCTGTGTGTCGTCAGCATAACAATGAAAACTAATACCATGCTTACGGATTATGTTGCCCAGAGGAAGCATGTAAAGGGAAAAAAGCAGTGGGCCTAAAACTGAACCCTGCGGAACGCCAAACTCCACTAGAGAACATGCAGAATAATCACCATTTAAGTCTACATACTGATAACGATCGGTCAAATAGGATCTGAGCCAGGAGAGGGTTGTACCCTTAATTCCTACTAAATTTTCTAATCTGTGAAGAAGAATAGCATGATCAATAGTGTCAAAAGCTGCACTGAGGTCGAGTAATACAAGCATAGTTACACAACCCTGATCAGAGGCCAATAGGCGGTCATTTACTACTTTAACGAGTGCTGTTTCTGTGCTGTGATGAGGCCTAAATCCTGACTGATACAGTTCATGTATGCCATTTCTATGTAGATATGAGCATAGCTGCTCCGCTACTATCATTTCCAGAATCTTAGAGATAAAGGGGAGGTTTGATATTGGCCTGTAATTGGACAGCTGACAGGGGTCGAGGTCAGGTTTCTTAATTATTGGTTTAATAACTGTTACTTTAAAAGATTTTGGAACATAACCAATGCTGAGTGAGGAATTAATTATTCTCAACATCGGTTCTGTTATTACTGGTACTATCTGTTTAAGAAAATGTGTCGGTATAGGATCTAATATACAGGTTGATGAATTTGCAGAAGAGATGAGTGAAATTAGTTCATTCTCTTCAAGAGGAGTAAAGTATTCTAGGTTTGAATCTGACATGGCTAGGTTAACATCAGTATCAATTACATTGTTTGGTTTCAAAGCCTCAATTTTATGCCTGATATTTACAATTTTATTATTAAAAAAGTTCATGAAGTCCTCACTATTGCATGATGTTGTTGTGGAGATTTCTGTAGTGGTCTTATTTCTGGTTAATTTGGCTACGGGATTAAATAAAAATCTAGGATTATTTTTATTTTCTTCTATAAGAGTGGAGAGATACATTGATCTAGCTACACTAAGAGCTTTCCTATAGTTCAGGATGCTCTCTTTCCATGCTATTTGAAATACCAACAATTTAGTTTGACGCCATTTACGCTCTAATTTCCGAGCAGTCTGTTTTAAAGTGCGCGTGTGATCGTTATACCAGGGAGCGAGTTTCTTATCTCTAATAATTTTTCTTTTAGCTGGAGCTACATTATCTAAGGTACAACGAAGTGTCGACTCTAAATATTCAGTCGCCTGATCAAGTTCTGTGGGGTCAGACGGTGGCCTAATCGAAGTTGGTAACTCTGGGAGATTACTGATAAAACTCTGTGTGGTAGTTGATGTGAATGTACGTTTAATACGGTAGCGCGGTACTGTGCGTACATTATCACTTTGAGACACTTGAATGGAGACAAGATAGTGATCTGAGATAATTTCAGACAGTGGAATTGTGAATACATTTCTTATAATTAATCCGAAGAATATTACTAAATCTAAAGTGTGACCTGCTTTATGAGTGGGTCCTACTACACACTGATTTACACCTACGGAGTCCAGTATGGATATAAATGCTGTTCTCAGAGGGTCTTCTGGATTCTCAAAATGAATGTTAAAATCTCCAGCAATTAACACTTTGTCTACAGAAATTACCAGGTCTGAGATGAAATCTGCAAATTCACTAAGAAATTCAGAATACGGCCCTGGAGGTCTGTAAATTATAATTAGTGGAATCGACTGAGCTGATTTAATATACTTAAATACACTTATGTTACTATAGAGAATTTCAAATGAGTTAAATTTGTGTCTGTGTTTTTGTACGATAGACAGATTATCATTATGAATAACTGCGACGCCTCCTCCTCTACCAGTTAACCGAGGCTGGTGTATGTAGCTGTATCCAGGAGGACTAGCTTCATTTAGAGCTACATACTCGTCCTGTTTAACCCATGTTTCAGTTAAACAGAGTATATCAAACGCCTGATCTGTGATAATTTCATTAACAATAACTGCTTTTGATGTGAGAGATCTAATATTTAACAATCCTAGCTTCAGATCAGAGGTGCCGGCTGCGCATTCAGTATGATCGGAGTTTGTGGACTTTATGTTAATTAGATTATTGCAACAGACTTTCTGGGTCTTTCTACATTTTTGCTTAGATCGGGGAACAGACACAGTCTCAATATGGTGAACCCTGAGTGACGACTCTATGCAGCTAGCAGACGGTTGGTTTAGCCTGTCTGTCTGCTCCCTGGCCTGGGCTCTGGATTGTCACCGATTAACTAGACCTCTACTGAGACTATGAGCTATACTACAGGAAATGAGAGCAGCACCTTCCCGAGTGGGATGGACACCGTCCCGCCCTAACAGGCCAGCTTTGCCCTCAAAGGTCTTCCAATTATCTATGTAGCCCACATTATTTTCGGAGCACCACCTGGACATCCAGCGGTTCAGCGACCATAACCTGCTGTAAGCTATGTCGCCACGTCTCATTGGGATGGGACCAGAGCATACTACTTCATCGGACATCGCCTTCGCTAATTTAAACACCTCTGTAAAGTTATTCTTACTAACCTCTGACTGACGAAGGCGTATATCATTAGCTCCAGCATGTACCACTATCTTAGAGAACCTATGCTGTCCTAGAGCCCTAAGATTACCTGCTATGTCCGGTGCTCTGGCTCCCGGGATACACCTAACCACTGCCGCTGGCGCCCCTAAAGGTCTAGCTAATGTCACGTGTCTCAGTATAGAGTCTCCTATAACCAGAGCTCTTTCAGGTTTCTCAGCGGGTGCAGCACTGAGGAGAGCAAACCTGTTGGACACGTGAGGCGCAGAGGAGGTGTGCTCCGGTGGGCTAGCCTTAGCGTTAGCTTTGGCTGAACGAGTATGCCGCCGAGTCGTCACCCACTCGCCCCGCTGTGAGGGCTCTAATGCCGGAGTCGGGGGCTGTTTATTTCCGCCTGTGGCACCCAGACTGTTCGCTACAGGAATAACGCTGCTCTCACACTGTCTAACACTCTCTAAAGTCTGGATGCGCTCCTCTAATGTTGATATCTTCTCCGTCAGAGTGCTCACTAACACACACCTATCACAAATAAAATTATCACTAATGACGGAGGAAGAATGTCTAAACATCCTGCACTCTACACACTGAACAAGCTGAACGGTAGACATTATAACGTACCTCTGTGTCGGAGTTTTAGTTGTTTAGTTGAGGAAACTCGCGCGTTGCGAAACTTTCGCGGCAACAATCTCATCAACTCAGCTCATCTATATGTCAGTGGATCTCCAATTTTCTGACTGGCAGACCACAGGCAGTAAGGATGGGCGGACATGTCTCCGCTACACTCACTCTCAGCACTGGAGCCCCCCAGGGTTGTGTTCTGAGCCCCCTGCTGTACTCTTTGTACACCCACGACTGCGTGGCCACTACCAACTCCACCTCCATCATCAAGTTTGCTGACGACACCGTCGTGGTCGGACTGATCACCAACAATGATGAGTCAGACTACCTAGAGGAGATTGGAAATCTGGAGAACTGGTGCCAGAGGAACAATCTCCGCCTGAACGTCAGTAAGACAAAGGAGCTGATAGTGGACTTTTGTACAAAGCAGGAGAGGAACTACCAGACCCCCGTCATCAACAGGAGCCCAGTGGAGAGAGTGGACAGCTTCAGATACCTCGGTGTTCACATTTCTCAGGACCTGTCATGGTCACCCCAGCAATGGACTGTTCTCTTTCTTGCGGTCTGGGAAGCGATTCCGCTCCCTAAAGGCCAACACAGAGAGGCTGAGGAGGAGCTTCTTCCCACAGGCGATAAGGTCTCTCAATCACAATCACACCTCCACACAGGACTAATAACATCTTTTTAAGCTCACAACACTGACTGGAAAATCATGGACACATTCATACACACTTGCACTAAATATTTATACTTCTGGACAATTGCACATGTCACTTTCACTAGTCACCTTTCATGCATATTTGCACAACCACGGTCACTTTAAATTCTCTCTCTCTCTCTCTCTCTCTCTCTCTCTCTCTCTCTCTCTATATATATATATATATATATATACTCCCCCCCCCTATATTTCTATATTTTGCAATATTTTATAATGCCCTTATTGTACAGTTAATTTTACTAGGTAAATTTATTTCTTTAGTATTTCCTTTTATTGATATTTATTTACGTACAAGCTTTTATTTTATTTTTAAGGTCACTGGCAGTCGTGTAAGCATTTCACTGCATATTATACTGTGCATGACTGTGTATGTGACATATAAAATTTGAATTTGAATTTGATTTGAATTTGAAATATGAGACTGTGCTGACTGCTTTTTTGACATTTTTTGTGCAAAAAGTAAACGTGGTTGCTGAGAGAGATAAATTTCACCAATGTGCTCAGAGACTCTGTGAACCTATCGTGCAGTATGTGGCTGTTCTGCATGAGCTGCATGTGAACTGTGACTTTGGCGCACTTGCGGCGATATGATTAGAGATCAAATTGTAGAGAAGTCATGCACTTCATGTATACGGGAACGTCTGCTGTTGGAAACGGACCTCACTCTGCAAAAGCGATTACTATCGCGAGTCTACAGTAGCAGAGGCTAAAGCTATGGAGCGAACTGAAACTTCAGTTAAAGTGGTGCATACTGGCTCACGTGAAGGAACAAAACAGAACAGTGTCAGAAATCTGTACCACCTAAGACCACAGCTTCTCATCATATGCCATCACATGACTCATTATGAACAGAAAAATGGATGTAAAAGCATGTTCCCGTTGAGGCATTACATCACACTTGTTGCTAAAACAGCTGGTATGTCAAACAACATTATAAAAGCTGTTTTACTTCAAAGCGCATTGTCCATAGAGCTACAAGTGGTCCAAAAGCTTTTATTAGCTCGGGATAATGCTCAAGGAAATGGTGCTTCGGCAGAAGTTTTGCATCTGGGAAAACCTGCCTGTACCTGTATCTATGCCTGTGTTCCAAGATCTCAATGTCAAGGTATTTAATTGTGTCATCTGTGTGAAATAGGGAAACCGCCAATTCAACAATGTCTTTAAGATCCTTTAGAATATACCATGCTGGTTCATTCTCTGCCACTTTGAATCCAATGATAAAAGGAAGCAGGCGCAATAATTTTTATGAGTGTACAGGTAGGTACAGTTGAAAGGTTTCTCCTGTATGTCTTTCAGTCTTAATATCTGTGACAGTGACTGAAGAATAGGTACATACAGTACTGAAAGGTTTGACCTTCCTTCTTGTGCAGAATATATTCAAAAGGCTCAACCATTATTGCTTGTTTTGTGTGTGCCCTTAAAAAGATTGTCAGGGATTACGTAAAAAAAATTGTTAAGGAAAATTGCACATTGTGTTCTGAACAAATGCAGATTAATTTCTAACTTAGATATATTTATGTGAATGTACAAACTGGATTATTTATTGTTAATTACACAAATTACACATTTACAGATGTCGCCATTAAAAACGCACGTTTCAAGAAAAGGGATCCCGTGACTTGCCGCGGCTTTCCGCGGCTGCGTGCGGGAAGCTGTGAACATGCCCTTCATTACCTGTAGGGGGCAGTCGTGTTTCAGTCTGAAGTATTGTGTGTCTACTGAAGCCGAAAATGCGTGCAAATTAAACCGCGCATGCGTGTTTGGAGAAGCTGTGGCCGCGCTGTGGATCAGTCGGTTGGGAATCATCATGGAGGTACAACACGGCGTGGCTGGAGCTGGAGTTTGTCGTGTTCGAGGTAAGTTTAGCTTTCTTTTTTGGATGTGATTCTCGCTTTCATGACTCCCAATTAATGTTCATCTTAATCTCAGGACGTACAATTAGCAATATTTCAGTTTTTAATGGTGTGGAGATTCACAAAACACCGTTTTCGTGTAAAAACCTGAACCTACGGAGCCCCCCAGGGGTCCTGTGGTAAATAAATGAATAAATAAAATAATAACGAACCGAGCGCGCGGATTAATACGCCGAGATGTGTGTTTCTTACCCCCACACCTCGTGAAAACGGCGTGTTCAGACAAAGGCTCGCCAGTGAGATGCCATTTCTGAACAAACTGTGTCGTGTGTGTTAAAGCATTAAATGGTAAAAGAGCACTAGCAATAAACGTTTTTTTTTCTGAAGCCGAACTTTATTAATTAGTTACGAGTAAAGAACCTGTACATATGTTCATACAGTATTGACAGCAGCTCTAATTTGTCTAAATGTAACGGTTAACCCCTAGATGGCGCCAGAACGCCATTTGTATTTAGGTTGGATTTTTGTGTTGTAGTTTGGTTTCGGTTAAGGTTAGACTTCATTTCCCAGTTTGCACCTCGGTCAGGTGACGTAGAAGCTCACCTGAACCGAGGGAAGTTAATTTGATCAATGTTTGTTTAGTTATAAATAGCCTGGCTGGACTCCAGTCAGGCGTCTAGCAACCGTTCAATTTACGTTAGTTTGTGTTGGAGTGTATTTGTTTTGTGTTATTTAAAAGAATAAAGAACTTTGTTAACCGTCAGCTTGCCTCCGCGATCATGCCTCGCACACACATCCGACACAGACGTAAGGGGAAACGTGACAGATTGCTAGACCAACCAAGAGGCATGGCGGAGGATCCCCTCCTGAAGTTTTTTGGGGGGGGCGCAGTGGCCATCTTGCCCGAGCTGACGAACTGGCGGGACAGCGAGGAGGAGGACTACGGCTGGGACTATAACATCGGGCTGGTAGAGGACGAGGAGGAGATGTACCGCAGTTGCGAGTACAGATTGCTGGAGGAGCAGGAGCACCTACGAGAGAGCAGCGAGGAGAGAGAGAGAGAGACACCACAAAGCTGGGAGGGCTGCAGGCTCGCCATTCGGCGGACGCCATTCAGGGGCGACGCGGCACGGGGTCACGTGGTTCCCCGCACTGGCCGGAAGAGAAGGGCGAGGAAGCCCAAATACGGCAGTGACGAGGGGGAAAGAAAACCCCAGGCAGAGCAGCAGCAGAGAGAGGAGGAGCTCATGTGGTGGATTCCGGAGCCGGAACGGGTGAGTGAAATGCTGGAGCATATTAAGGAGCTCCAGCAGATGATCCTCCACTTCCGGGATGACCGCGAAGCGGGCTCGGAGCTTTCTCCTCTCTCGCCAACACTCAGCAGCGAGCTAGCGTGTCAGCAGCCGCTGACCGATGCACCGCCGCCTTCCAGCTTCGAGGACAGCGAGCCAGCGTGTCTACAGCTGCTGTCCGACGCACCCGTTTCACCGCTGCCTTCCAGCTTCGAGGACAGCGAGCCAGCGTGTCTACAGCTGCTGTCCGACGCACCCGTTTTACCGCCGCCTCCCGGCTTCGAGGACAGCGAACCAGCGTGTCAGCAGCAGCTGACCGACGCTCCCGTTCTGCCGCCGCCTCCCGGTTTCGAGGACAGCGAACCAGCGTGTCAGCAGCAGCTGACCGACGCACCCGTCCTGCCGCCGCCTCCCGGCTTCGAGGACAGCGAGCCAGCGTGTCAGCAGCCGCTGACCGACGCACCTGTTCTGACGCCGCCTTTCGGCTTTGAGGACAGCGAGCCGGCGGGTGAGCAGCCGCTGACCGACACACCTGTTCTGCCGCCGCCCCCCGGCTTTGAGAACGTCGTGGACCCATCATTGAGCGCACTGCACGCTCCCACGCCGTCTACGAGCGCAGTGACCGCTCCCACGCCGTCTACGAGCGCAGTGACCGCTCCCACGCCGTCTACGAGCGCAGTGACCGCTCCCACGCCGTCTACGAGCGCAGTGACCGCTCCCACGCCGTCTACGAGCGCAGTGACCGCTCCCACGCCGTCTACGAGCGCAGTGACCGCTCCCACGCCGTCTACGAGCGCAGTGACCGCTCCCACGCCGTCTACGAGCGCAGTGACCGCTCCCACGCCGTCTACGAGCGCAGTGACCGCTCCCACGCCGTCTACGAGCGCAGTGACCGCTCCCACGCCGTCTACGAGCGCAGTGACCGCTCCCACGCCGTCTACGAGCGCAGTGACCGCTCCCACGCCTGCGTCGAGCGCAGTGACCGCTCCAACGCCTGCGTCGAGCGCAGTGACCGCTCCAACGCCTGCGTCGAGCGCTTCTCCAGCTCAGCAGCAGCCGAGCACGCTTCCAGCTCAGCAGCAGCCGAGCGCTTCTCCAGCCCTGCCGCCGCCGAGCGTTTCTTCAGATCTGCAGCAGCAGAGCGCTTCTCCAGCTCAGCAGCAGCCGAGCACGCTTCCAGCTCTACAGCAGCCGAGCACTTCTCCAGCCCTGCAGCCGCCGAGCACGCTTCCAGCTCAGCAGCATCCGAGCACGCTTCCAGCTCAGCAGCATCCGAGCACGCTTCCAGCTCAGCAGCATCCGAGCACGCTTCCAGCTCAGCAGCATCCGAGCACGCTTCCAGCTCAGCAGCATCCGAGCGCTTCTCCAGCTCTGCAGCAGCCGAGCGCTTCTCCAGCTCTGCAGCAGCCGAGCGCTTCTCCAGCTCTGCAGCAGCCGAGCACGCTTCCAGCTCTGCAGCAGCCGAGCACGCTTCCAGCTCTGCAGCAGCCGAGCACTTCTCCAGCTCTGCAGCCGCCGAGCACGCTTCCAGCCCAGCAGCCGCAGAGCATGCCTCCAGCCCCGTCACCCAGCCTCCTGGATAGGAGGCTAAAGGTAGAACATTGGGTTGGGTGTCCGGGGCCTCCGGTGATGCTCCGGGAGGAGCATTTTTTAGAGGGGGGGTAATGTAACGGTTAACCCCTAGATGGCGCCAGAACGCCATTTGTATTTAGGTTGGATTTTTGTGTTGTAGTTTGGTTTCGGTTAAGGTTAGACTTCATTTCCCAGTTTGCACCTCGGTCAGGTGACGTAGAAGCTCACCTGAACCGAGGGAAGTTAATTTGATCAATGTTTGTTTAGTTATAAATAGCCTGGCTGGACTCCAGTCAGGCGTCTAGCAACCGTTCAATTTACGTTAGTTTGTGTTGGAGTGTATTTGTTTTGTGTTATTTAAAAGAATAAAGAACTTTGTTAACCGTCAGCTTGCCTCCGCGATCATGCCTCGCACACACATCCGACACAGACGTAAGGGGAAACGTGACACTAAATCGCATTGCAGACAATAAAAATAAGTCGAGTCATCCTGTGACCTTGCTTAATCTTTCCACACATGATTCTTGCTTCTCACTTATTCCTTAATCCCTCGCTGTTCTATCTTGTATTTTTCTAACGGTGTCAGAAACTTTGTGTTCGTAGCACTGCTTGACATGCTTGATGCCTTCCCCTTTTGTAATTTGCTTTGGATAAAGGCAAACTTACAAAACAAAGAAATGCCTAAATGTAGTTAAAAGATTATGTAATAATACAATGTAAATATTTTCACAGAAACAAAGCGTAAAGATGAGACATGAATCTGAAGAGGATCTCTTTGATTGCCTGGTAAAGCATTGTTTTCTTATTAATTATACAATTTATTAATACCTTGAATATAGTGTTTGTTGTATTGGACAGAAGCATATAAATGCAAATGAATATATAAATCTGAGTAATTATTGAACGAATTTTCATGTTTGGACTAACCCTTTAAATTTCCTGACACTGTAAATGTGCAGAGTAATCTATGGAGTGTAGCCATCTCATGCCATGTTTTACAATGTTTTATTGATGCAAGATTATTGCTAAAGCAATTTAACCCAAGTTTAACAATCTGAAGTATATGAAGTGGTCATTTATTATCATCAATTATTTTTATTATTATTTTTTTCTCTGTGAAATGAAGTCAGCACAGGTTGAAGCAATTCAGATTTTTTTTTTGTTTCTCAAAATAAATTATTTTCTTGTACATTTTATGCAGGGGGACAGACGAAGTGAGGCCAGTATGCAACTTCTTAAAATCCTTGTCGTCTGTGCTGTTGAAGGGGAAGAACCGGTTGGTGTATCCATAATCCTTGAAGGAGAGGAAATTTTGCAAGAATGTGGCAATAGCTCCGAGCACTGCGCTACACATTTGAGCTATTTTCAGAAAGTTCTTCTAGAACTTGATGGGATTAAGCTATCACCAAAAGTGCAAGCTTTAAAGATGAAGTTATCTTAAAACATTTGATTTGGCTTGACTACAAATCTTTACATGTTGTGTTCACATGTTCAGCTTAAAATGTTTTAATGCGTTATGGTTTCAATGGCATACTTTTAAGTGCACTAGTCCAGAGTGCTGATTTGAATGTTGCAACTTCACTGCTTCCGAGGACTATTAAGTTTTAACGTTTATTCTACAGTTTGTTTAATGTATTTTCTGCTGTATTTTATTTCTAAATGAATGCTGTATTTTATTTATTATTATTTTACACAATTTTGTTTAAAACAAGTATTTCAGGCCCTGGTGCCGTGCAATTGTTTCTATGGATGCAAAATTTAGCTGAATGCCCTTTTATTAAAAAGACAACCTGTATCTAGACTGTGAATGTCACAAATATTTGGTAATGTTGGTGAATAAACTGTTTAATTATATTTTAGTTGTGATTTATGAAAGATGTAGATGAAATGATTACTTAAGTTTCTTTCCAAAACATAAATTAGCAATGTTTACATTATTATAGGGAGTAATATAAATTGATAAAACCAAGTATGGGAAAATCTCACAAAACAAAATGATAATTTCATAAAATCAAGGTTCCTGCTGATACAACAATGAATTAACTTTACTTGATTTTAAATAAATCTAATTTGTGCATTAAATATAATTATGTAACTTTTACTTGATTTCTTTTATTGTTAATTTAATTAAGTAGATTTTACCTGTCAATTACGGGTGAGTTTTACTTGGGCTGAATCCCAATTCTATTTACATTGTTACCAATAATAGGCTGAGGCATTCTCTGTCCATGCTCATAAGGAATCCCTCAATGTTTTTCAATTAGGGGACAGAAGCAGATCAACCATGTTGTAGTTCAGGTGAAGAGGCGAGGTCACAGGAGGTCAATCTGAATGTTGATTATATATATAACATATAATATGTGTGCGTGTATTATACATGTTGATTATACTAATATTTAGCATTATGAGGAGTGATAGGCTGAGGATATAAGTGATTCATTAGTGTTTTTGGCATAAGTTTTGAACTGACATGTTTCACTTTTTTGTCACGCTATTTCATCAGGTGGCCATGCTGTCCGGTCCTAGTGCAGTCAGAGGGGAAGAGTTAGGGTCAAAGCCATTGTTCACCCCCAAAAAAACTTTACTCACTATTTACTCCTTAAGTGGTTCCAAAGTTTAATGATTTTCTTTATTTTGTTGAATACAAAATAAGATATTGGGGGAAAAAGCTGAAAACATTGACTTCCGTAGCAGGAAAAACAAATACTATGTAAATCAATGATTACAGGTTTTCAGCATTCTACAAAATATCATCTTTAGTGTTTATCAGAAGAAAAAAAGAACAGCCTGGACAATATTGATGTCAAACAAATATGCCAGCAGTTTATTTCTGTTAACGAGAGGCGAAGGTATGTTTTTGTCTCCTTCATATACTGTACATCTCAGTTTTATTTTTTTCAATGTACTGTACATCAATACACTTAGTGTCTATCAGTGTTCTGACTTCATCTGAATTAAAGTCTCTACATATCTTCGTGTAATCCAATGCTTTAAAGTCTTTACATCTTTATATGTTGAACAACATTAAAGACACATTTGACACCTGAAGAAATAAATTAAATGACGAAATAACTGTTTATGGTGCTGTGCAGAAATTACATCCATTATTTCATATGTTTAGTCATATAAATTATAAAATGCAGCAATAACTAGTCAATTATAAAATAGTATTTATTTCAAAATGGCTGATTACTCCTCTCAACAATGCTTTATTTCATAATGCCCTTTTATTGTAATCATGTTTTTTTTTTTATTAAACAGACTGAGACTTTGTCATGACCAGACCATGTGGAGGAACCAAAACCATTCTCAGAAGATTTTGTGTCCGTATGTCTATGTCTGTACAGTGGAACCTTTGATTGCGACACATAATTCATTCTGGAAGTGTGCTCGTATGTTGATGTTGTTGATCATTTGGCTGCTCCCAACAAGGGGTCGCCACAGCGGAATATCCAGTCCGCACTACAACTTGGCACAGGTTTTACGCCGGATGCCCTTCATGACACAACCCTCCCATTTTTTATTTTATTTTTTTATCCGGGCTTGGGACCGGCACTGCATCCAGTGGCTGGGCTTTGGGCACTGGCTGGGAATCGAAGCCAAACCTTCCGCATGGCAGGCGAAACACCTACCACTGAGCCACCAGTGCCCTTTCATATATCAAAGCACATTCCTCGATGAGAAATAATGGAAACTCTGACGATTCGTTCCACAACCCAAAAATATTCACATAAATATTTGTATAAATACAAAATTTAAAGTAAAAATAAAAAAAAATTAACCTGCACTTAACAGTGTTTTCTTTCGTGTACGTGTGCGCGCCCATACGCTGTGTATGTGTGTGTGTTTGTGTGTGTGTGTAAAGCTAAAGACTTCTTCCCTCCCTTCCTCTCTTATTTGAGGGAGCTATGTCTTTCCCTCTCACACGCACATGCACACACACACACACACACTCTAACAGAAACACTACTCTATCAGGAAACTTCTTTAACAAGGCATCTCTCTAATGACACTTGAGCACACGCACACACTAAGGGAATAACTGCTGTAAAGTAAAAATAAAACACATTAACCTGCACTTTACCTTTGAAAAGAAACAAAGCAGTGTTTCTGTTACAGTGTACATCTGTGTGTGTGTGTGTGTGTGTGTGTGTGAAGGCGAGAGGAGGGAAGTGCTTTAACAAGGAACCTCTCTAATGACACTTGCTTTTGCTTTATGTGCATGCACACAAGTTCTAA
Organism: Channallabes apus; assembly: GCA_030522415.1. Classification (NCBI taxonomy): domain Eukaryota; kingdom Metazoa; phylum Chordata; class Actinopteri; order Siluriformes; family Clariidae; genus Channallabes; species Channallabes apus. The sequence continues at coordinate 17,856,811 of CM060106.1, forward strand.
TAAACAGTTTCACACACATACAAACACAAAATAAAAAATGCTTTACACGCACACACATGGTCACAGTAAACAGTACACGCACGCACTGATGTTGAATATACGAGAGACGCACGTACACTAAGACTGAGCATGGGAAACTATTACCCATGGTTTAGCAGCCGCGAACGAGAGAAGAACCATTAGCTCAGTTGTGATCACGTGACGCTCGGCGTCAAAACAAGAAGCGTGTGTATTCCACGATACTCGATGATACTTGGTACTCGTGAATCATGGCACGCTTTTTAATTCAGGCAGGATTTATTTAAAATATTTGCTCGTCTTGCTGAACCAGGTTACTCGTAATCCAAAGTTCCACAGTATGTCTGTATAGCTGAATTTGTCACAGCATCACGCAAAATTTAATAAAACTTTGCCAGTCCTTCACTATTTGCCTGAAGCTAAAACTGTGTTTTAGCTTCCACTGCAGTGTAGTAACACTTTAGTGTGGGCGGGATTACTCACGTGTCGTTTAGTCGTGGCGCCGCTACTGCCGTGACGTCATCGTAAACGCGCCACAAACAAACACACAACAATGGAGCATATCGACGGCATGGTGTTCTTCATTCTCGGCATGTGGATGTTTTTAACAGCGAGACGAAGGAGTTTTTTTCAAAAGAGGCCGACGGTTAATACAAAAAGGTGCGTGCGATCCTTCTCTGGCTGTTCTAAATATAGCGGTTCTGTTGTGTCAAGTTCGGTGACGCAGTAATGACGATTTTCTCCGGCTAATCAGTGACCAGCAGAGTTTACACGTCACGTTTTGGTAACGGTTCGGCACGCTTGGAACCTCGGCTGAGGTGGTACTAAAAAAAGGACCAGGTACCATGTACTGTTCCCAGTGGAAAACCCCCCAAAAGTGAGTAGAACTGAACCGTGTCGTGCCGTACTATGCAGTCGAAAAGCGCCATAACAGAACACGTCAACACACAGAGTACTGTTAGTTTTCACTCTTCTACACCTGCATACAGTGGTTACTCAAGGGGAAAGTCTATGACTGCCGCACACTCTGTCGTGGCCAAAGGGCAACAGCCAAAATAAATTCAATTCAATTCAATTTTATTTGTATAGCGCTTTTAACAATTGTCATTGACTCAAAGCAGCTTTGCACAATCAAAATAATGTATGGAATATGAATGTGTATGAATCAAAATGTCAGATTGTCCCTGGTGAGCAAGTCGCGGGCGACAGTGGCAAGGAAAAACTCCCTGAGATGGTAATAGGAAGAAACCTTTAGAGGAACCAGACTCAACAGGGAACCCATTCTCATTTGGGTGAAACAGATAGCAGGAAATGATCTGCATTTATACAGCGTGTTCGGTGGCAGGCAGTTCAGCTATAATAGTTGATGTTAATTGATGTTAATATGGAGTCCAGGTAGTTATTGGAGACACTTGTAGGAAGTTCCAGTCCCGAACTATCGAACTGTCAGGTCCCCAGAGAAACAGTTGCCAACACCAGTCGAGGCCAGAACCGTCTCCTAGGTAGAGAGAATCATCCCAAGACACCAGACACATCCCAAAGAGACACACGGTGTCTTTTTGCCATCCATGTGACGAGATCTCCAAGCAGAAGCGGGGCACCAGGATGGGTCAGACAGGTCCGGAGGGCAGAGGGAGTCTGGATCACTGGCAGCTCAGGAATGACATGTGTAGCTCGACAGAGAGAGGGAAAGAGTGAAAGGGGGAGACAGGAGGAGAGAGGGAAGAGAAAGAGGGGGAGAAAGAGCAGAAGAGGAGAGATGGCAGTTAGGTATGGTCACAGTCATATAATGTATAATGTGAATGTATACTGTATTTACTGTAGAGTGCATGCAGGGACTCCGGAAGGACTAACTATGACAGCATAACTAAAAGGGAGAGCCAGAAGGAAACACAAACATGAGGGGTCCCTGAAGTGTAAAGCAAATGATCACCTCACCGTCCATAAACCTGAGTGATCAATGATGGTGAGGAAGACAGCATCTAAACATACCAGTTCATCATAATACTCAACGTCCATGAGTCCCCCAGATCTGTTCCTTTACCTAAGGCAAATCTATTTATAAAAATGCTTGGCTAAATAAATAGGTTTTTAGCCTAGACTTAAACACTGAGACTGTGTCTGAGTCCCGAACAGTATTTGGAAGACTATTTAATAATTTTTGGGCTTTGTAAGAAAAAGCTCCGCCCCCAGCTGCAGTTTTCATAATACCCGGTACTGACAAGCAGCCTGCATTCTTTGATCGAAGTAGGCATGGTGGATCGTAAGACACTAGCAGTCCACTCAGATACTGCGGCGCGAGACCATTTAATGCTTTATATGTCAAGAGTAGTATTTTAAAATCAGTGCGGAATTTCACAGGGAGCCAATGCAGTGAAGATAAGATAGGTGTAATGTGCTCATATCTTCTGGTTCTAGTGAGGACTCTCGCTCCTGCATTCTGGACTAACTGAAGCTTGTTTATGCACCTACCTGAACAACCAGACAGTAAGGCATTACAATAGTCCAACCTAGAAGTGATAAAAGCATGAACTAGTTTTTCTGCATCATTTAGCGACAATATATTTCTTATCTTGGCAATATTTCTGAGGTGAAAGAATGCTATCCTGGTAATATTATCTACATGAGCTTCAAATGAAAGGCTGCAATCTATAATCAAACCGAGGTCTTTTACTGTTTCTGTTATGAGGGTTAGCTTCAAGATGGCGCCCCTCGGTGTATTGTACATATAGGAGCCCCAACGCAGGACTCGGAGTGGGCGTTGGGCCGTGGATTGTTTATTTCGCTAGGGACTGGTTGGTTCGCGTGAACACCACGCAGCGTTATGAAGGGAATGAAGGCCCGCTTATGTTGGCGCGTGCCACCGTACTTCTTCTACTTAAAAGGTAGGTAAATTATATTAGTGCTTTATGATTCACTTTTCTTTTCCCCTTCTCTTTCTATCTCTATTTCTATCTTTCCATTTCTTTTCTATCTTTCTATTTCTTTTCTTTTCTATCTTTCTATTTCTTTTCTTTTCTATCTTTCTATTTCTTTTCTATCTTTCTATTTCTTTTCTTTTCTATCTTTCTATTTCTTTTCTTTTCTATCTTTCTATTTCTTTTCTTTTCTATCTTTCTATTTCTTTTCTTTTCTATCTTTCTATTTCTTTTCTATCTTTCTATTTCTTCTCTTTTCTATCTCTCTATTTCTATCTTTCTCTTTCTTCTCTTTTCTATCTTTCTATTTCTTTTCTATCTTTCTATTTCTTCTCTTTTCTATCTCTCTATTTCTATCTTTCTCTTTCTTCTCTTTTCTATCTTTCTATTTCTTTTCTATCTTTCTATTTCTTCTCTTTTCTATCTCTCTATTTCTATCTTTCTCTTTCTTCTCTTTTCTATCTTTCTATTTCTTTTCTATCTTTCTATTTCTTCTCTTTTCTATCTTCCTCTTTTCTTTTGTTCCCTATACCAGAGCCACGCTCTCGTACCTGGTGCTATCTAATGTTCGCACAGCGTGCGCTGGTTTCTGGGAACTTAAATATCCTACTGGCCAGGTGTAGCTCGTCTCTGTTGATTGCCAATGCTGCGGGGTTGCCTAGCAACCGCCCATCGCATGTGTGGCCGTGTTACAGTACCCCCCCGTCTAGGGACGACCCCTGACGTTCCTGTGCCAGCCCTACGGCTAGCCCGGAATTCTCTAATAAGTTCGGGGTCTAGTATGTGCCGGGCTGGCACCCAAGAGCGCTCCTCGGGACCATACCCCTCCCAGTCCACTAGGTACTGTGTGGCACCCTGGACCTGTCTGGAATCCAGGATACGTCGAACCGTGAAGGCTGTGGACCCGTCAATCATACGCGGTGGAGGTGGAGGTGGAGGAGGTTTGGGGGCCAAGGTGCTGCAGAGTACTGGTTTTAATCGTGACACATGGAATGTAGGGTTGATCTTCATTGACCGGGGGAGAGCCAAGCGGTATGCCACAGGATTAATTCTTCTCATGATTTTAAACGGCCCAATGTACCGGGGGGCCAGCTTCCGTGACTCAAGTTTTAGTTGGAGGTCCTTGGTGGACAACCAGACCCGTTGCCCTATACGTAAGGAGGGTCCTGCCTGTCGCCTTCGATTTGCCGTGAGGGTTGCCCTGCGTCTGGACACTTGTAGGGCGGCTCGGGCCTTCCTCCAGGTCCGACGGCACCGCTGTACTAAGGTCCGTGCTGCGGGGACCCCTACCTCAGGTTCCTCCTCTGGGAACATGGGGGGGGGGTACCCAAATTGGCACTCAAAGGGTGACATGCCCAGGGAGGAGTGCCACAGGGTGTTATGGGCATACTCTACCCACATCAGGTGGTCCGACCAACATGACGGGTTGGAGGAGGTTACGCACCTGAGGGCACGCTCTAAGTCCTGATTCACCCTCTCTGTTTGCCCGTTTGACTCGGGGTGAAAGCCCGATGTCAAGCTGGCTGTGGCCCCAATAAGTTTACAGAACGCCCCCCAAAACCGGCTCGCAAACTGCGGGCCCCGGTCAGAGACCAGGTCGGTTGGGAGGCCATGTACCCGGGCCACCTGATGGAGGACCAACTGCGCTGTCTCCTTGGCCGATGGAAGTTTTGGCAAGGGGATACACTTACAGGCTTTGGAGAACCGATCTACGATCACCAGAATTACCGTGTTCCCCTTGGAGGGGGGCAGGCCCGTAACAAAATCCAAGGAGAGATGGGACCACGGACGCGACGGTATAGGTAAGGGGCGCAGCAGTCCGGCAGGCCGTGTACGGGGTTCCTTGTTCTGTGCGCAGGTCGGACAGGCTGCCACATACGCCCGAACATCCTTCTCCATGCTAGGCCACCAAAGGCGCCGACGAAGAAACTCAAGTGTCCTAGTGGTGCCCGGGTGTGCCGTAAATGGGGACGTGTGACCCCATGCCAGAGCTTGGGCACGGGTGTTGGCAGGAACATATAGCTTTCCGGGGGGTCCTCCTCCCGGATCTGGTTCCTGTCGCTGTGCCTGCTTGATCCTTTGTTCAATGGCCCAGCGTACGGGGGCAAGGATGCGTGGTGCTGGGATGATGCTCTCGGTTCCTGGCTCTTCTACTGGAGGATCCCATTGGCGCGAGAGTGCGTCTGGCTTGAGATTCTTTGAGCCCGGACGGAACGAGAGCACATAGTCAAACCGGGAGAAGAAGAGGGACCATCTGGCCTGTCGAGGGTTTAAGCGTTTGGCCGACCGGATATATTCTAAGTTTTTGTGGTCGGTCCAGATTAGTATTTGCTGTTTGGCCCCCTCCAGCCAGTGTCTCCACTCTTCTAAAGCCAGTTTTATGGCAAGGAGCTCCCGATCTCCAATGCCATAATTTCTCTCCGCCGGGGTTAGGCGGTGTGAGAAGTAGGCGCAGGGATGTAGTTTCTGGTCCTCCCCGGAATGCTGGGAGAGAACAGCGCCCACCCCCACATCGGATGCGTCTACCTCCACTATGTACTGGGTCTCTGGGTCCGGCATCCGTAAGACTGGGACTGTGGTGAGCTTTGCTTTTATAGCCTGGAAGGCCCCTTGAGCCTCCTCTGTCCATTTAAATCGCCCTGGGTTCCTCTTTGTGAGGGTGCTAAGTGGGGCCGCCAGGGTGCTAAAGTTGCGGATGAAGCGTCTGAAAAAATTGGCGAACCCCAGGAAGCGCTGAACTGCCCGAAGCGAGGTAGGACGGGGCCACTGGGCCACAGCCCTTATCTTGGCCGGATCCATTTGAAGGTGGCCCCTGGATACCACAAACCCCAAGAAGGAGGTGGAGGTTGTGTGGAACTGTGACTTCTCCAGCTTAACATATAGATGGTTCTGCTGGAGAAGTTGCAGCACCCGACGTACGTGGGTGATGTGCTCTGGCAGAGAGTCACTAAAAATTAAAATGTCATCCAAGTAGACAAAGGTGTAGAGGTTAAGCGTCTCCCGGAGCGCCTCGTTAATGAACCTCTGGAACACTGCTGGTGCATTAGTCAGGCCGAATGGCATTACCCGGTATTCATAGTGCCCTGACGGCGTAATAAACGCCGTTTTCCATTCGTCCCCTGCTCTGATGCGGATCAAGTTATACGCACTCCGTAAATCTAACTTGGTGAACCATTTCGCCCTTTGCAGACACTCAAAGGCAGAGTTCATCAGGGGCAGGGGATAGCGGTCCTTTAGGGTGATCGCGTTTACCCCCCGATAATCTATGCAGGGGCGGAGGCCCCCATCCTTCTTCTTTACGAAGAAGAACCCCGCCCCTGCGGGGGATGTGGACGGGCGAATGAATCCCAGGGACAATGCCTCCTGGATGTACTCCTCCATGGCCGAATGTTCAGGAGAAGACAAAGAGTAGAGCTTTCCCCTCGGTGGGGTCGAACCTGGAAGCAGGTTGATCGCGCAGTCAAAAGCTCGATGGGGAGGAAGCTTTTGGGCCCCCGACTTAGAAAATACTTCTGCCAGGTCCCAGTAATCTTTGGGAACTGCCGAGAGATCGACCTGATGGGATGGCTGCACATCTGGGGTTCTAATCCCTTTAAAGCAGCTCTGTGCGCAGCGGGTGCCCCACACTGAGACAGAGCAGGTTAGCCAATCAATACGGGGGTTGTGCTCTCGCAACCACGGAAACCCCAGTACCACCTGGAGCTCCGGTACGCGGGTAATTAGGAAGGTAATCCGCTCTGCATGTTGCCCAATACGTAGTATTAGTGGGTCAGTCTCATGTGTGATCGGCCCGGATTCGAATAACTGACCGTCCAGGGCTGCCACTGGAATGGGAGCGGAGAGGGGGTGGAACGGAATAGCCAATCTCCGCACCAGTTCTCCATCTATAAGGTTACCCGCTGCTCCCGAATCTACAAATGCTTTTAGGCGGGTGGTGGAGGCTCCCTCCCAGGTGATGGTGATAGAGAGGAAGAGCCCTGATCGCTGAGGGTCTGGCCTTTGGGTCACTGTCGGTCCCCCATCCGAGAGTGACCCCCGCCTTTTGGCTTATTCAGCGGACAGCGCCCCTGGTGGTGACCGGACCTGCCACAACGAAAGCAACCCGAACGAAGCCGAGGAGTCCCTGGGATCTCTGCGGCCCCTAACTGCATGGGCTCTCCCAGGTCTACCTCCCGTTCTAACTCTCGCTGGGGAGAGATCGGCTCTACCCTGTAATTCCCTGCGCGTTCCGCCCTCCGCTCACGGAGGCGGTTATCTATTTTTATGGCCATACTGTAAAGGGCTTCTAAATTCTCGGGTGGTTCGCGTACTGCCAGCTCATCTTTGAGCTTCTCCGAAAGGCCTTGAATGTACGCGTGCTTCAGAGCTTCAGCGTTCCAGCCTGAATTAGCAGCTCGTGTCCAAAATTCGATGGTATAATCCGCCACTGACCGGCCCCCTTGCCGAATGTGAAGGAGAGGCGAGACTACACCGCTAGACAGATGTGGATGGTGAAAGGTGGCCTTGAGTACCTCTATGAAATCATTTGCTGTAGTGTGTGCTGCTAGGAGGTTTTGCCACACTGCGGTAGCCCACTCCAGGGCCCTTCCCGTCAATAGTGATATCATAAATGCTATCTTGGCTCTCTCAGTGGGAAATTGGGATGGTTGCATCTCAAATACTAAAGAGCACTGGAGTAGGAAGGCACTGCATCTCTCAGGTTCCCCAGCATAAGGCTGGGGAATAGGTAATCTCGTTTCGGCCACCAGGGGGGGTGCTTGTGCTACGGTAGCGGCGGCGGGAGCCGACCCCGGAAGTGATTCCGAGGTCAACGGCAATCCGGAAGTGCCCTGCGCCCCGAGTCGCCCCTGAATCTCGTCTAAGCGCTGCGAAATGCCCTTTAGCTCTGAAACTAATTCGGTCAGCGCGTTTTCATGTTTGCCGATCATTCCCGCCTGACCGGCCACTATTTCGCGTACCCGCTCCAAATCCGCGGGCTCCTGGGTTGGTGCGAACATTCTGTTATGAGGGTTAGCTTCAAGATGGCGCCCCTCGGTGTATTGTACATATAGGAGCCCCAACGCAGGACTCGGAGTGGGCGTTGGGCCGTGGATTGTTTATTTCGCTAGGGACTGGTTGGTTCGCGTGAACACCACGCAGCGTTATGAAGGGAATGAAGGCCCGCTTATGTTGGCGCGTGCCACCGTACTTCTTCTACTTAAAAGGTAGGTAAATTATATTAGTGCTTTATGATTCACTTTTCTTTTCCCCTTCTCTTTCTATCTCTATTTCTATCTTTCCATTTCTTTTCTATCTTTCTATTTCTTTTCTTTTCTATCTTTCTATTTCTTTTCTTTTCTATCTTTCTATTTCTTTTCTATCTTTCTATTTCTTTTCTTTTCTATCTTTCTATTTCTTTTCTTTTCTATCTTTCTATTTCTTTTCTTTTCTATCTTTCTATTTCTTTTCTTTTCTATCTTTCTATTTCTTTTCTTTTCTATCTTTCTATTTCTTTTCTTTTCTATCTTTCTATTTCTTTTCTATCTTTCTATTTCTTCTCTTTTCTATCTTCCTCTTTTCTTTTGTTCCCTATACCAGAGCCACGCTCTCGTACCTGGTGCTACCTAATGTTCGCACAGCGTGCGCTGGTTTCTGGGAACTTAAATATCCTACTGGCCAGGTGTAGCTCGTCTCTGTTGATTGCCAATGCTGCGGGGTTGCCTAGCAACCGCCCGTCGCATGTGTGGCCGTGTTACAGTTTCACTTGACGGAACAGAAAGGCCATCTAAAGTTACAGTGTGATCTAAAATTTTACTCCTAGCTGTATGCGGTCCTATGACTAGAACTTCTGTCTTATCCGGATTAAGCAGAAGGAAGTTAATTAGCATCTAATTTCTTATGTCCTGCACACATTGCTCAACTTTAGTAAGCTGGTTTTTCTCATCAGGTTTTGCTGAGACATAGACTGTGTGTCATCAGCATAACAATGAAAACTAATACCATGCTTACAGATTATGTTGTCCAGAGGAAGCATGTAAAAGGAAAAAAAGCAGTGGGCCTAAAACTGAACCCTGCGGAATGCCAAACTCCACTAGAGAACATGCAGAATAATCACCATTTAAGTCTACATACTGTACTGATAACGATCGGTCAAATAGGATCTGAGCCAGGAGAGGGCTGTACCCTTAATTCCTACTACATTTTCTAATCTGTGAAGAAGAATACTATGATCAATGGTGTCAAAAGCTGCAGAGGTCGAGTAATACAAGCATAGTTACACAACCTTGATCAGAGGCCAATAGGAGGTCATTTACTACTTTAACGAGTGCTGTTTCTGTGCTGTGATGAGGCCTAAATCCTGACTGATACAGGTCATGTATGCTATTTCTATGTAGATATGAGCATAGCTGCTCCGCCACTATCTTTTCCAGAATCTTAGAGATAAAGGGGAGGTTTGATATTGGCCTGTAATTGGACAGCTGACAGGGGTCAAGATCAGGTTTCTTAATTATTGGTTTGATAACTGCTAATTTAAAAGATCAGTCGATAAATTATTCGCAATTCAAAGTAATTTGTGAAATGACCACCAGGTGGCGCAAAGGAACATTTTGCAAAACGGCTGCAATTAATTTTGTTTAGACAGACTCTTTGTTTCTATCTTTTTATTGTTATTATTAAAGTAAACAGCACAAACAAGAGCTCAAGGGCTTGTAAAAACATTTTTATTTTTAACGGTAAAAATGTCAATTTTGAAGTCAGTGGTTCGAGCACAATGTAATAATCTTTGTATGATAAAATTACTTGTGGCATGAATCTACATGCGCTTCAGTTTCAAATAATCATTTAAGGCTGAACCCAAACAGCAAATGAACATGATAATAATAATCAAAAGAATAATAATCATCTTGATTTTAGCTGTTTATGTCTAGCATTGAATAATTATTTAATTATTAATAATTAAAGCTGCTCACATTGTGCGCGCTTTCACTTAAAAAAAAAGCAGTGTTTAATCAGAAAGTTTTCAGATCTTGCCACAGATTCTCGATTGGATTTAGATCTGGACTTTGACTGGGCCATTCTAACACATGGATATGTTTTGTTTTAAACCATTCCATTGTTGCCCTGGCTTTATGTTTAGGGTCGTTGCCCTGCTGGAAGGTGAACCTCCACCCCAGTCTCAAGTCTTTTGCAGACTCCAAGAAGTTTTCTTCCAAGATTGCCCTGTATTTGGGCCCATCCATCTTCCCATCAACTCTGACCAGTCCCTGTCCCTGCTGAAGAGAAGCACCCCCAGAGCATGATGCTGCCACCACCATATTTGACAATGGGGATGGTGTGTTCAGAGTGATGTGCAGTGTTAATTTTCCGCCATGCATAGCGTTTTGCATTTTGGCCAAAACGCTCTATTTTGGTCTCATCTGACCAGAGCACCTTTTTCCACATATTTGCTGTCCCCCCCACATGGCTTGTGGCAAACTGCAAATGGGACATCTTATGGTTTTCTGTTAACAATGACTTTCTTCTTGCCACTCTTCCATAAAGGCCAACTTTGTGCAGTGCACGACTAATAGTTGTCCTATGGACAGATTCCCCCACCTGAGCTGTAGATCTCTGCAGCTTGGCCTGTGAGTTTAGGTGGACGGCCTTGTCTTGGTAGGAAATCTTTTTGTAGCCTAAGCCTGCTTTAAATTTCTCAATAACTTTATCCCTGAACTGTCCGGTATGTTCTTTGGACTTTATGGTGTTGTTGCTCCCAATATTCTCTTAGACAACCTCTGAGGCCGTCAGAGAGCCGCTGTATTTGTACTGACATTAGATTACACACAGGTGCACTGTTTTTAGTCATTAGCACTCATCAGGAAATGTCTATGGGCAACTGACTGCACTCAGACCAAAGGGGGCTGAATAATTACGCACACCCCACTTTGCAGTTATTTATTTGTAAAAAAAAATATGTTTCAAGGGGGCCGAATACTTTTGCAAGCCACTGTATGTCGCCACTCTTTATGATAAAGGAATATTATGACTGAAACAAAGCTGCTCGTGTCGGGTCATATTGGGAGCATTTTGATCAAAGCAGAGATTAGAAGGGGAAAGGTAAAAGTGTGTACCAACAACATAGCACAATGCATGTGTGTGAATGGCAGAAATGTGGTTGTGAATAAGCCTTTTAGTGAATGTAAAATGTTCGCGTGAACCCGCAACGCTCGTGTGCGCTCTTTCACTTTGCCGAGTTTTGATCTAAAGTCAGATGAACTTAAAATGATGGGTTGTGTATCGAGAAATTAAAAACAATACAAGGTGTTTTATGATAAGGAAACTTTCTATTTATTCCATTCCAGTGATTAAAAAATGGTAAAAATTATGATGAACATTATGCAGCCTACTGCATTTAATTCTTATAATAACGCAGTAGCACATCCTGACAATATTTAAATTTTTATGGTCATTTATTTTCATTTATTTCAGTTAATAAATCTACAGTACTACAAATTTAAAGAACACAAAATATAAGATGACAAAAAAACATACATGTGTAGCTTTTCTAATTACACATGATAAACTCTAAAGGCTCACTGTGTTAACGTTTACTTTGCTTAAATTCGATCCTAATAAGATTAAATTTAATTTCTACATTTGTACTGTAATTTTAATACTGTGATTATGAATTCGTTTAACTACAATGTTTCACTTGATTTTATCCGCTACTACGTGCAGCTCTAAAGGAGCGCCATCAAACACAACCTATAGATCATCTCCACTTCTGTGTCTGCTCCTTCTCAAGACTTCCTCGTGTCATCTCAGTTTTTAATCACCGTTCACCACTCGAGGACGATTTAAATCTCAAGCTACACCTGGCTTCCTGTGAAGCTGCTTGTCAGCTGTTAAAAGAGTTTTACACATCGCTTAACACTGAAGTGAGTTTAATACACAGCATTCATTTATAAAGCAGCACAACACTGTTTCACCTCACAATAACTGATCTACCAGTGTATCACTCTCATCTGTCTATAATTCACTCTTTATTCACTGCTTACTGTCAGGCCATCAGAAATGGCCAAACGGACAAGGTCGTATCCGCATACAGAAAGGGCGGACTACAACTCCCAACAGACACGCTCCATGTCACCTGAATTCTAAGCATTCTTTACCCAATTACCTGGGTGCGTAAATAGAACCCAGTAATGGGTTTATTAAGTCGTGTTTATTTGTGATAAACTTTTCAGTGTACGACTTTAATCTGGTATTTTGGTTTACGAGTTTTGATTGCCCTAGTGTACATGTTTGGCCAATAGACCGAAAATAGTTTCTGGATTACTAGTATGAACTGCCCATGTTTGTTTTGGTTATTGGATTAATAAATCTGGTCTTATTTACCTGCCCTTCCATCTCACTATATTGTAATCCTGACATTTACATCTAGAAGTCTGACTCTGTATTACAGAGTACACAAAAATAATTTTAGTTAATTTCTCAGGAAATGTAGAATCTGTTAAATCATATTCACAGTCTTTAAAAAAAAAGTTTAAAATTACATTCAGAACAAAGACACTTGAGACATGAATTATGAACAGAAAAATTCAATTTATTCATATTTAAATTCATTTGGACTTTAGTAGAGAAATATCCCATTATTTGCTGACTCTTAGGGGAGATGTGGTCTCTGTGGCCTGAATGCTGTGTGTATGTGCAGAATCAGTGCTACAGGCAAAAACATATACAGTTGACCCCTGAAATTCGCCCGAGTTAGATACCTAAAGCAACTGTAAATAAAAAAAAAAAAAAAAAAAAAAAAAATTTATATTTATATATATATATATATATATATATATATATATATATATATATATATATATATATAATATTGATGATTGTGGCATACAGCTCATGAAAACCCAAAATTAGCATATCATGAAAAGGTTCTCTAAACGAGCTATTAACCTAATCATCTGAAGCAACTAATTAACTCTAAACACCTGCAAAAGATTCCTGAGGCTTTTAAAATCTCCCATTCATTACTCAAAACCGCAATCATGGGTAAGACTGCCGACCTGACTGCTGTCCAGAAGACCATCATTGACACCCTCAAGCAAGAGGGTAAGACACAAAGAAATTTCTGAACAAATAGGCTGTTCCCAGAGTGCTGTATCAAGGCACCTCAGTGGGAAGTCTGTGGGAAGGAAAAAGTGTGGCAGAAAACGCTGCACAACGAGAAGAGGTGACCGGGCCCTGAGGAAGATTGTGGAGAAGGACCGATTCCAGACCTTGGGGGACCTGCGGAAGCAGTGGACTGAGTCTGGAGTAGAAACATCCAGAGCCACCGTGTACAGGCGTGTGCAGGAAATGGGCTACAGGTTGCAAATTTTGCATGTCATTCGGAAATCAAGGAGCCAGAGTCTGGAGGAAGACTGGGGAGAGGGAAATGTAAAAAAGCCTGAAGTCCTGTGTCAAGCACCCACAGTCAGTGATGGTCTGGGGTGCCATGTCAGCTGCTGGTGTTGGTCCACTGTGTTTTATCAAGGGCAGGATCAATGCAGCTAGCTATCAGGAGATTTTGGAGCACTTCATGCATCTGCTGAAAAGCTTTATGGAGATGAAGATTTCATTTTTCAGCACGACCTGGCACCTGCTCACAGTGCCAAAACCACTAGTAAATGGTTTACTGACCATGGTATTACTGTGCTCAATTGGCCTGCCAACTCTCCTGACCTGAACCCCATAGAGAATCTGTGGGATATTGTGAAGAGAAAGTTGAGAGACACAAGACACAAGAATCTGCAAAAGCATTCCCGACCAAGTATTGAATGCATAACTGAACATAATTATTTGAAGGTTGACTTTTTTTTGTATTAAAAACACTTTTCTTTTATTGGTCGGATGAAATATTCAAATTTTTTGAGATAGGGATTTGGGGTTTTCATGAGTTGTATGCCACAATCATTAATATTTAAACAATAAAAGGCTTGAACTACTTCAGTTGTGTGTAATGAATCTAAAATATATGAAAGTCTAATGTTTATCAGTACATTACAGAAAATAATGAATTTTATCACAATATGCTAATTTTTTTTAGAAGAACCTGTGTGTGTGTGTGTGTGTGTGTGTGTGTGTGTGTGTGTATATACATATCTATATATATATATATATATATATATATATATATATATATATATATATATATATAAAAACACACATATACACACACACACACAGTGGAACCTCGGATTACGGGCATAATTCGTTCCGGAACTGGGCTCGTATTCCAAAACACTAGTAAACCAAATAGAATTTTCCCATAAGAAATAATGGAAACTTAAATTATTCGTTCTACAGCCCCCCCAAAAAATTACAGTAAAATAATTAATACAAAATACAAATACAATACAAAAAATCTTTAAAAAATAAAAAAATTTAATCCCTACAGATAAGAGTGTGTGTGTGTGTGTGTGTGGCTAGAGTAAATGGAGACCTCTTGCATTCAGCCCCTCCTGTCTCCCCCTTCTCATCTTACACAGTAAAAAAACTTCTGAAGAACAAAACTCAGGCTCTATATCCTAGGTTACATCTCGCATTTGCGTTCACACACACCGGACTGCATTACCCACAATGCATCTACCCATAATGCATCTCCCGCACTCGACTACACTACACTTCCGTAAACAGCGTTTATAAATCAACGTCTCTCTCCCGCTGATTTTAAATGAAAAAAAAAAAAACACTTTTATCTAAAAAAAAAAAACTCAGAGAAAACTAATTGAATTACTGCTGTAAAGTAAAACAAATAAACAAATGAACCGCACCTTACCTCTGTGTGTCTCTTGCATTTATGTCTGTGTGTGTGTGTGTGCGCGTGAGTGTGGTTTGACACTGCCGACTATGTGCGTGTGTGAAACAAACACACACACACACAGCGATGAGCTGAGGAAGAAAATGTTTTTTTTTAACCTCTGTATTGAGAATTTCTTTTGCTTTACTCGCGCGACCACATGTGTGTTATGAGAAATGGTACACGTGCTGTACACACGCGCTTCCGAACACAAAATAAAATATGTTTTACACACACACGTGGTCAGTGTTGTAGTAAACAGGATAGTATACCAGTAAGAGACGAGCACTAAGACCCAGCAGGGGAGACAATTACCCACAATTCCGCAGCACAAGAGAGAGAAAAACCGTTGGCTCAGTTCTGATGACGTGACACTTGGCGTCAAAGCAAGAAGCGCATGCGTGAAACATGATACTCGGTACTCGTAAACCAAGACAACGCTCGTTTTCCAAATCAAAATTTATTAAAAATCTTTGCTCGTCTTGCGGAACACTCAAACCACGTAATCCGAGGTTTCACTGTATAATATATAACACACACATACATGAAAAAGGCCTGTAAATGCCTATATTTATAGTTCAAATTCTAAATTCGCCCTTTGATTTAAAACTCAGCCTATTATATTAACATAAAAAATTTTTTTAAACCTGTATACTGTACAGTACTCCACTGCTGTGTCTCCCGCAGTGCTAGAATATAAAATACAGATGTTACCCCTTTATATGTATTGTAGCTCATGCAAGCGTGTTTTCTTCTGTATACGATGTTTTCTTTGGTATCAGTACTGTAGGGTAAATATGATAATAATTCACCATGCCAAGCCACATTTTCCTCTACAGTTGCTTTGTCTTCTCTCTACAAAACTAAAAATTTACACAGTATTAGATTTTATATGGAAATTTCACTGAATTTACATTAATATGTATGTAACAAAATTAGTAAATTATATTGTTCTTAATAGTTTAGAGTTAAAGCACATGAAAAATTATATATTGTCAAAAAATCCATGAACAACTGAGGCCGTGAACTCAAGGGGACTTCATGGGGGTCGACTGTATAACAGAAAGCTTTAGTTATATTTATTTTTTTATTTAATTAATTAATTTATTTTGATGTAACACCCAAATTAGATTAGACTAAGTTAATCTGGCGGCCATGTTGGCACACACATGACTGTAAAGTCATCCAAATGCAGTTAAATCCCAAATGAAACCCCACAGCTCTGGTGTTTGTACATGTCACTACTATAGAATCTGTAGCGTTTCCTAAACAAACCTGAATTAAAAATAATCTCTGAAAGTAAAACAGCTGACACCGTGATGCTTACAGAGTTATTAAAAGTAATAAGGATTTTACAGACACAACACACTGACACACACAGATACACATGTACATTCAATTTACTGCTTTTCATTCACATACAGCAATTGAGTTAAAGATTTTCTTCTCACAGATCCATATATACTGTTCATTACAGGGATAATCAGCCCAGTTCACAGAATCAGATGTTTCTCCAATTATAACACAACGATCTTCTCCTGCAGGACTGTTTTGTTCTCCACTTGACCAAAACCTGAAGGAGAGAATCAGAGGATCTGCTGTGTTTCTCAGACTAAGAATCAGTAACTGTATCAGAAGTAAATTATTAGTTCAGTGATTTCTTACCCAGTGTTCAGTGGTGTACCGTCCACCCACTTCCACTTGTTCTCTTTGTCTCCTTTATTCAGTCCAATCCAAGCTCTGTTGCTACCCCGCAGTGTATTGACGAAATCCTATCAATGTTTGTAGTAAAAATAGAAGAATAAATAAGAGTCACACACACACACACACACACACACACACACACACACACACACACACACACACACACACACACACCTGTTCCTCTCTACTGTTTATGATCACCAGGTCTGCTCCTTTGTCTCTACAGTTCTTTCTGCTCTCAGTCCAGCTTTTCTGCTCAGTACTGATGATGTAAACACTGGAGTTGGAATAAGTCCATCCTGGACTCAAATTTTTTTTTTATAAAAAGGGGAGAAGAACGACAACATTATGTAGGCCTCAACATTATTATTTTTACAGTATATTTGTAAGTCAGTATTTTTTCCTCCATAGATAACTTTGTGCTTTCTGATTTCCTAGTGTCATGACAGCAACAAAACAACAACAAAAGCAAAAAAAGTGTTACTCACTCAGTTTTAAAAACTTCTCATGGTCAACTCTTTCACAATGAGCCTGTTTTAATTCTCTCTTAAAATCGCCGTTTTCTTTCAACAGCACTATGACGACAATCAGCAGGACAACACACAGCACCAACAGACACACCGCAATCAGTTTGGACCACCTGCTCCATGCAGTGTCTCCTCCTAATGGTAAATGGACAGAGAGACATGTTTATTTTCATTTGTTGAAATATGTTTAACTCACTGACAGACCACAGCCCTAAACACATGTACATGGTCATATTTGCAGTTATCCACATGTTAGTGGAATATTAGTATCCATGTACACTCCTAGTCTACAGGATCTGTCATGTGTTCACATGGATATTACATTCCACTAATAATCATAATAATGTCCTGATCTAATAAAACTACATCATGTTAATCACTTCAGTCAGAACAGTCTGACCCGATCCAGCCAATCAGAATGAGTTTTTAACTGTAATGAGTGTGGGGGGGGTGCCAACCCTGATAATACATTCAGTAAGTAAATATTACAGTAGCTGTGTAAAGACTTAATCAGATTTTTTCTCACTTGATGGAAAGTGAGAAAAAAGCAGACAGTTTTACAGATTCACTCCGAGCTGGGGGGAGAACGACCACATCACACCTAGACACCTCTCTTGACCTCTAGAAGACATGCCTTTCAATGAACAAAGGCATACGGCATGGACACTATTTTAAACATCTTTAAAGTGTGCCAGTAGGGCAAAACTTATTTACATATATTTACTCAGTACCTTTTATTCCTGTGTATATATTTGATTATTCTGTAAACTTTAAAGGTGTAATGAGCATTTACAAATCCCTTTTATTAGATAAAGGACGGAATGAGTGGGTAAGATATATAATGTTTAGTGTCAATCTCAAGCTGGCTTTATTTCAAGAATGTTGGCGAACACGGGAAATTGGTATCATGAACAGAGCTCATGCAAAAATACTTAATAAAAAGTATTAAAAACTCCAACCGGATGGGCCCCACGTGACCGACGAAACACTGGGATAACTTGTTTTTGTGTTATCAACTTCAAAAGATAGTAACAAATACACAAAGTTATTGTTACCATGAAAATATCACAATCATTAAAAAGGTTATGTTACCTTAATAAGATCTCTGAAAATCACAATTATGATTTTTTTGAGGTGGACAAACTAAACATAAATGCAAAATAAATGCCTAAAAAAACTGCTCATTTGGTCTTAAATTTACACTATTATTTGAATATATTTCACACAGAAAAATTTGCATTTAAATAACAGATTATATTTTTTAACATAAACATAATTTTTTAATATATTTCAATAAAGATATTTGAGAACCAACGATTTATACTGATTATTTTCAAGAACTTTAATCACTACTCATTCCAACGCAATATTCTTTATGTCACTTAAACATTGAGTAAATTGTCTCAAGTAAAGATGTTATGATCTCATGTGAAATCTACAACATCGGAACAAAAAGAAGTGGTGACGCACTGCTGCGAGAATGGGAAAGAAGCACCTGGAACATTCCTTACAAATCCTGATGAGTAAGCAGTAACAGTCGGATTGTTCCACAAGATGAGCAAAATGTTTTTATAAATATTGACATAAAAAATGAACAAGTCTTGGTTTACGAGTACTGAGTATCATGTATCACGTATGCGCTTCTTGTTTTGACGCTGAGCGTCACATGATCACAACTGAGCCAACGGTTTTTCTCTCCCTTGTGCTGCAGAATTGTGGGTAATCGTCTCCCCTGCTGGGTTTAAGTGCTCGTCTCTCACTGGTATAATCAACATCCATGCACGCGTGTACTGTTTACTATAACACTTTGACCACGTGTGTGCATAAAACATGTACAGCACGCGTGTACTGTTTATTATAAAACAGTTATAATGAGTGCATGTGTAAAGCAAAATAATGTCTCATTAGAGAGATTAAAGATCCATTTTCTCTCTCTCTGTCGCAGCCTGTCATTATGTATGTGCGCGCGTGTCACTGGACACCGTGCCCCTTCACACACACAACCCTCCTCTCTCCTTTACACACACACACACACACACATACACACACACACACACACACACACACACACACACACACACACACACACACACACACACCTCCTCTCTCTTCCCCCCATCCCCCCCTTTTTAAGGGAAAAGTGCAGGTTAATGTGTTTTATTTTTACTTCATATTTTGTATTAATTATTTTGATGTATTAATTTTTTTGGGCTGTAGAACGAATAATTTTAGTTTCTATTATTTCTTATGGGAAAATTTGGTTTGGTTTACGAGTCTTTTGAAATGTCGAGTTTTCCATCAGATTTCTCATTATATAAAACTAGCGTATTCAAATAATTGAATAATGCAGTTGTAAAGACCCGCCTTGCATATTGAATTGTGAGTCAACTTGTTTCACTCAGTCAAACAGAAAAAACACATATCAAACAAGAAATAATGTACAATGTCCAGCTCTCGCACTGTCTAGAGACCGAGCATGTGGCAGCCGTACAGGATCTGTGCAGCCCTGCTCTGATTCTCCCTCACCGCTCTCTCTCTCCGATGATCACTGCGGTCAGCCCTGAGGCTCCGCCCACCAGTTAACCGTTCTTATGTGCGTTTAAACACTGAGGATGCAGCAGTAGTCACTTGTTTGGAAAATGTAAATGCGCCAGGTGTGTATCCAGCAGCAGTAACACTGCAGTGAACAGAGAGGATTCCAGTCCAGTACAGCTCCAGTCATGTTTTACAGTATTAGAGACAGCAGGGAACTAATCTGAGTTTAATTAGCAGGGTACGCTACACAAGAACAAAATATATACTACCCGAAAAAAGCTTCAAATTTTTTAACTAGGTTGAAGTCTTAGTAACATGATGCTTTAAAATTTATTTAAGGTACAAAAGTACTCCATACAAAAGTGCACAAAAGTGGTAGTCCATATTTGTTTGACAAACTTTTAAAACGGTGAAAAATATGACCAAAATGTCTAGTAATTAGTCTCACTCTCTATGTTCAATTAAATTTCAATTAAACTTTAATTTGATTATACACCATGTTTCAAATTATTACGCAAATGATATCTTTCCCAGATTTTCATAATTAGTCAATGCAAATGACAGTCAGTATAATTTTCAAGTCATCAACCATTAGGGTATAATTAGAATTTTATTGAACAATCCTCCTAATGATAATATTTATAAAAAAAAAACTTTTGCAAATTATTATGCACAATAGAGTTGAAAGAACTGAAAATTTGCAGCTTTAGGAGGTCATATTTACATCGTACTGTAGGGGTAAAAGTTGTACTGTAGGGGTAAGAGTTTAGATTGTCTTCTTGTTACTTTTATTTTATTCCTTTATTTTCATTTTTTATAGCGTTTTGATGTTTTGTAAAAAAAAAAAATTAAAAATAAAATCTACCATGCTGATGTACTGCAAGCTGGAGCTTAATAATTTCATGCACATTTCACATTCCATACAAACTTAAATAATTCTTTTGATTGTGTAAAGCTGCTTTGCAACAATGACAATTGTTAAAAGTGCTATACAAATAAAATTGAAAGAATGAATGAATGAATATTTAAATAAATCAAAAGCTATTTCAATCAAAAACATCCTAACAGGACATTACAATGGGAGCCACGCCAAATAGTCGCGACCGTGTAAATGACATGCAAATGGCGTGTGACTGCACTATGCACGCCGTAGTCCCCCCTCCTTTTTCTGCCAGAAAGGCGTGTCAAGATTTCACAGTAAACACGCCCATTCATGCCCTATTTATTAATTTACCTGGTGCCACCACTAGATGGCGCTTCATTCTCAAGAACACGTTAAAACAAGCCAGCTGCGCTGAGTTGCAATCACGTGATTTTAACAACGCGCCCCCACCCCCGCCGAATTGACGCTACCAAACTACAGAGACGAAGATGGCGGCTTAATGGACTATTGTGATGTTTTATTTTATAAAATGTGTTTGGGGTAGTTTACAGTTTATTTCCCAGTTTAGTTTTTTATTGGCCGTTTTAAATATCACTGGCAGCACCATCAGCGGTCAGATGTGACTTTAGATAACTTAATGATCTGTTTACCAAATCTGGAGTTAATATTACAGCTTACTGTCAGTGTCACACACTCACAATGTCAGTCCACTTTAACTCAAAAAGATGCTAAAACTTCGAAAATACTATTAATGTACCAAAAGCTGCACTACCCGATAAAGAGTGTTTGTGCTCTCTGTAAATACTGAGAGAATCTCACCGCGTGTTGTCTGGATAAGTTCAGCGCTTATTTATTCTTTGGTTAAGAGTTAATCTGCAGGTTATTTCTGTGACTGTAATATAATGTGATGCAGTTCATGACGGACACAAGAGGAGGATAGATGTACAGGAGCTAGTAACGCTCATAGCCGGGTTGATATTTTATCCACTTTGGCCGTGACTTTCCGCGGTAGCGCGAGCGCTTAGTTAACGAGCTGGATAAAAACACTGAAGTGTTTATCAGTTAAGGAGGAGGGGGGGGGAGGTGTGTGTGTGGGGGGGGGCTTCAGTAAGTTATAGTTTGGCTTCAGAGATGAACTAATGCTCATATACGAGTGTTATATCGCTTAACTTATTTGTATGAGAAGCGCATTAAGTAAATTCATGGTTAATTTAATGCAGACGATAATACAGACAGACCGTGGTTAACACTAACACTGTTCACTGGTTAACACTAACACTGTTCACTGGTTAACATTAGCACAGGCAGTTTATTTACATTCCAGAATTCCCATAAGAGTATTTTACACACTGTGGTAAATAGGTTTACTAATATCTTTTACTTTTATTACAACTAGATGTTCTGTAAAGTTTATTTATCTTTGTCTTCACTAAATACTCCTGTTGTCTTTAAGCAGAGCTCCGCTGTGGAGGATTGGGGTGTCAGACGGCTGACGGCTGGACTTTTGGAGCTACAGTACTGGAGGAGCCTGAATAAGCTGTTGAGGGAGCTGTAGGAGGGATGACGTCACAGTCCGACAGCTTTAGAATGATGTTTGGTCTACTGTATATTCTGAACATAGAATTGCAAAATGTCTGATACAGTACTTTGGGGGAAACAAAGACTTAAACTGTTCCATCTTTAATAGTTTTTAACAATTGATATTTTAATATAAAAGGACTATAGATAGAGACTTATAAGCAGCTGGTGTATCTGGATAGTTTAATGAACTTTAAGCAAAAATACAGCATGTATTCACCTGTTTTATACAAATTACTGTTTTAACTTTGACTAGTTTTGGAAGAATAAATTGAATTGATAAAGTCATGTTTGCGTGTTGTAATTTTTGGGGATTGTTTGGGTATTTAAAAAACGTTTAGTTGAGCCAACAATTTCAATGGGCAAAAAATGGGACACAACTTTGTTTTAAATAGTCAAAGAGTTGGGCTGAAAATAATAATAATTATTATTATTATTGGACATAGAAACAAATGAAAACAGATAAACACTTGATCGTATGTATCTGTGCTAGTTTGTCTTTGTGATTATGTGACCCACAGAGGTGGAAAGAGTAATAAAATTTTGTACTCAAGTACAAGTACTGTTACTTCAGTGAAATTTTACTTAAGTACAAGTAAAGTTACCATTATAAAAATCTACTCAAGTAAAAGTAAAAAGTAGCTCATTAAAAAAATTACTCAGAGTAAAAGTTACCGAGTTACTTTTTAATTTTTTTAACAGCGGGGGTGGGATGAGGCATTCTAGCATAGTTCAAAAAAGATGAGCAGATATAAATCCCAAACTAGTTGTTTTTAACTGAAGGAACACCTTTGCATAATAAAGCTGTTGTCTTTCTTGTGCTTGAAAATCAAAGTGGTCACTTAAATATGGTGTTATGTCCCAGTCTAGGGCCATACAGCAAAAGACTGGTTCAGGGTTCTATTTTAAACTGTATGGAAATGGTGGTATATGGCAGAAAGAACTAGATCCAATCATTAACTGATGAAATAATGAGGTTTGTATATACACACACACACGCACACGCACACACACACACACACCAGGAGGAGGAGGAGATAAATAATATAAACAAAATAATAAACAAAATGGTATTCATATTTAGTAGCTAGATTACCTGCAAAAAAAAAAACAAAAAAAAAAACATACAAACAAAAATACAGGTACCTTCCCAGACTCCCTAAACCAAAAACAATGAAATTATCTACAAATATATACAAAGACCAACCCAACAAAAGGGACAAAGCAATAATCAAAGTCAATTGGAGGCAAAAAGTCAAACCAGAATACACAACCAAATGTCAAAAGGCCAAAATCACAACCTCTTTCATCTTTCCCGCGTCTCTCTCCGGTTTATATAATTAACTTCCTTCTGCTTAATCCGGATAAGACAGAAGTTCTAGTCATAGGACCGCATATAGCTAGAAGTAAAATCTTAGATCACACCGTAACTTTAGATGGGCTTTCTGTTCCGTTAAGTGCAACAGTAAAAGACCTCGGTGTGATTATAGATTCCAGCCTTTCATTTGATTTGTTTGTATTTGGGTTTATTGCCATATCAGCTTCTCAGGCTATTTCATGGCAAGATTCACATCAAATATTATGCTAATTTATGATGTTATAAAAATGTAAGTGATTTAGAGCGTTGTGAGAGTTAAAAGGATATAATAATAATAAGATAAGATAATAGCATGGTCTTGGTCAGAAGGACAGGGTTTTACATTTGGTTCTTTACGTGTACTTTAGACAGAAATTGTAAGAGTTTTCCTGGTTTTGCCTTGCAGAATATGTTTTTTAAATCTTGTTCCGGTAGAAATTGTTTTCTTATGGTTGTAAAACTTGGGCAGTCCAAAAGTATGTGTTTTATGGTTAGGGTCGTTCTGCAGCGCTGACATTTTGGGGCTTCTTCATCCTTCAATAAATAAGCATGGGTAATGTGTGTATGGCCGATACGGCACCTTGTATATACTACCTGGTCGTGTCTTGATTCGAATGAGTGAAAACTTCTTTTTCCTACCACTGGGTTTATTTCGAATAATTTGTTGTTTTTGTAATGTTCCCATTCTGCTTGCCATTTATTGGATATATATTGATTTATCAATGGTTTAAGGTCAGAGGGTGGGATCTGGCATACGCTAATAGTTTCTTTAAGAGCTTGTCTTGCTGCCATGTCAGCTTGTTCATTTCCCATTATTCCACTATGTCCTGGAATCCAGTAGAAGATAATATTGTGATGGTTCTTCTGTAGTTGGTTTGCCTTGATTAATACTTCAGTGATAATTGGGTGATTTGTTTTCAGAGATTCCAAGGCTTGTAGACAGGATTTTGAATCGGTGAATACTAAGGCGTTTAGTTCCCTTTCTTTTTCAATATGTTCCAAAGCAAGTAACAGAGCCCGGGCTTCTGCTGTAAAGGTGGAACTTTGGTCTGGGATACGAATTCCGTAATGGTGTTGGTCCGTTATTGCTGCTGCCGAAACGTGGTTGTCCATTTTTGACCCGTCCGTGTATATGGGTTTATGGTTGGGAAAGATGCTTTTTATTTCGAGGACTTGTTGACGGAATATATACGGATGAGTTTCAGCTTTCTTATTATAAGTCAGTTCCAGATTTATTTTAAGCTTTTCCAAGCTCCAAGGAGGTATTGGGCAAAAGTGTGTCTGACTTAGGATGTCCAGATTTATGCCCAAGTTTTCCATGTGAGGTCTGGCGCGTATACCGAAAGGTTTGATGTAGTTTGGTCTGGCCTCATACAGATGCAAATATTGTGGGAAGAAGGTCGGATTGTAAGATGGATTTTGTGGATTTGTTTTTATCTTTGTTGCATACTGAAGAGCTAGTTTCAAGCGTCTAATATGAAGAGGTGGTTCATTTGCTTCTGTGTATAGGCTTTGAACTGGTGAGGTCCTGAAAGCTCCCAATGCGAGTCTCAGTCCTTGGTGGTGGACAGTATCTAGCATTTGCAGGTATGATTTTCTGGCGGATCCATAGACGATACTTCCATAATCCAGCCTGGATCGAACCAGTAGTCTGTACAGTCGTAGTAAAACTGTGTAATCCGAGCCCCATTTAGTCTTTGCTAGTGACTTAATGATGTTCAAAACTTTTAGGCATCTGTTTCTTAGGGACTTAATATGAGGGATGAAGGTCATTTTGTTATCCCAGAGCAGTCCTAAGAATTTAGCTTCTTTGACGACTTTAATTGGTTCTTTGTCGATGAATAGTTCTGGTTCATGATGCAGGGTTCGCAGGAGACAAAAGTGGATACAGACGGTTTTTGTCTTAGAGAACCTGAACCCATTTTCTACTGACCATTCATGGATTCTGTTTATGCATAACTGTAGGTGTCTTTCGATTGTGCTCATGTTTTTCCCCCTGTAACATATACAGACATCATCAACATAGAGACTACACAGTATATTTGGACCAATAGTATTTACAATGCTATTTATTTTTATCATGAACAGTGTGACAGAGAGGATGCTGCCCTGGGGGACTCCTTGTTCTTGAGAACACAAGTCTGACATAGAGTTTCCTATTTGGACACGAAAGCTTCTGTTTGATAGGAAACTGGATATGAAGGTGGGTAGGTTGCCTCTGAAACCCATTTTATGTAGATCTTTTAAGATCCCGTATTTCCAGGTGGTATCATATGCTTTTTCTAAGTCGAAAAGGACGGCTACCACATGGTCCTTTTTAATGAAACCATCACGGACATATTGCTCAAGTCTTATGAGATGGTCTAGAGTGCTCCTTCCTTTTCTAAAACCACACTGGAAGTCACTTATTTGGTGGTCGGATTCCAGTTTCCAGATGAGTCGATTGTTTACCATCCTTTCCATGGTTTTGCACATACAACTAGTTAGTGCTATAGGTCGATAGTTGTTTGGGTCTGTATGGTCCTTATTTGGTTTAGGTATAGGTATAACTGTTGCCTCTAGCCAAGATGGTGGGATACTACCAGTTCTCCAGATTTTATTAAAGTTTCCCAATAGAATAGACAATATGTTTTGGGGTAAGTGTTTCAAAAATTGGTAATGGACTTTGTCTGGTCCTACTGCAGTGTCATGGCAGCATTTTAAGGAAACCGATAGTTCTTCCATAGTAAAGGGTTGGTTATACGTTTCTAAATTTTCAGTATGGAAGTTTAATTCAATTCTTTCTTGTGTTTCCTGGAGTCTCCGAAATTTTGGGTGGTAATTTTCTGCTGAGGAGTTTCTTTCAAATGTTTTTGCTAAACTGTTTGCTATTTCTTGTTTCTGAGTTAGAAGGGTACCTAGCTCATTTATATGTTTTACTTGTGATCCACCTCCTTTTCCTTTCATTCTTCTTATCACATTCCATATTTTCTTTGTAGGTGTGTTTCTTGTCAGGCTTGATACAAATAGATTCCAGCTTCGTTTCTTTGCTTCGTTTATGTATCTTCGTGCTTGTGCTCGGCTGATTTTTACGTTGGTGAGGTTTTCAACTGTTGGATGTTTATTGAATGTTCTTACCGCTTTTTTCCGTGCCTGTATAAGTTGTTTGCATTTATCGTCAAACCATGGGTTGTGTCTTTTGAATTGTTTGGTGGATGATTTTGGGATGGTTTCATCTGCTGCTGTAATAAGTGTGTTTGTGAACCACTTCATGGAGTCCTCATGGTCCTGACAGTTCTCGATAATTCTCTCTTGGCAGGCGGTTCGAAATGCATGCCAATTTGCTTTTTGTAATTTCCATTTTGGGGGGGATTGCTGTATTTCAGTTACTGTTAGAGTTATAATCAGTGGGAAGTGGTCACTTCCACAAGGGTCATCCCATACAAGCCATGAAAAATCGGTCAACAATTCGGGGGTGCAAATAGTTAAGTCGATGGCAGAGAAGGTTCCATGGCCTGGATGTAAATAGGTATGTGAACCATCGTTTAGTAGGCACAAGTCATTTTCAATTATGAGTTTTTCAATTCTTTTTCCTTTTGCGTCAAGGTGCTTTCCTCCCCACAAAGGATTGTGGCTATTTAAGTCACCCATGAGGATATAAGGTGTTGGTAGTTGTCCTATCAGTCTTTCCAATTCTTGGTATGTTACGGTGTTATCCGGAGGTATATAGATGGAACACAATGTAATTGCTTTTTGTAATGTCAGCCGGACTGCTACTGCTTGTATGTTGGTGTTTATTTTGATGCGACTGTGAATGACATCATTCCTTACTAATATAGTTGTGCCACCTGATGGACGTTGAATGTTTGGGCCATATGTGTTTAGAAAAGTAAACTGTTTCAGGGACATTGTGCAATTTGGGGAGAGGTAAGTTTCCTGGAGGCAAAAAGCAAGAGGGTTGAGTACTGCAGTTAGGCGTTGTAATTCAGCAAAGTTGGCTTTCAGTCCACGACAGTTCCACTGTATTACTGTATGTGTCTATCCAGTTTCAAGTGGGTAGGACAAGGGGGTGTCCCTTACTCCGAACGTTTGGAGAGGGACTCCGGCTTCGAGAGGATGTGTCCTCTGTCATTTCGATGTCTTTAGTGGGGTCAGTCTTCTTTTCTTTGCTTAATTTATGCGAGGATGATTTCTTATGGCTCTTATTGCTTGTTTGGTTTTTGTCGGTCAAAGAATTGTCTTTTTGGTTCGTTTGTGTCTGTTGTGTTGTTGTCTGTCTTTGGCTACTTTGGGTCTTGTTCTTGGTCTCCTCTATCTTTTGTGCTTTATCACTTATCCAAGTAATTTCTGTTTGGGTTTCAACAGTTCGTAGTTGTGGTTTTACTACAGCTGCAAAGGTTCTCTCTAATCTGAAGGTGTGGGCACCTTCAACTAATCTTCGAGCTTCCATATAGTTCACTTTCTTGGTTATTTTTAACTTTAGTATTTCTTTCTCTTTGATCCAGGAGGGGCAGGTTTTTGAGGAAGCTGGGTGGTTCCCTGCACAGTTATTGCACTTTGGCGGTCTGTTGCAGTCTTCTCCATGCTTCTCCTCTCCGCAGTTACAGCAGATGTGTCTATTTTTGCAACTAGCTGAACCATGTCCGAATTTGTGGCAAGTGAAGCATCTCAGTGGGTTTGGTAAAAACATATCAACTGGGACACTTAAGTACCCTAGTTGAATCTTTTCTGGGTGTTGGGGTTTGTTGAAGGTTAAAATGTAGGTGCCGGTCTTGATAATGCGGCCTTCTTTCTTGATTGTGATTCTCTTTACATCTATCACATCTTGAGACTTCAATTCTGCAGTTATTTCATTCTCTTCCATATTTTCCAATTCCCTGGTACGAATTACTCCTTTACTGTTATTTAGTGTCGGATGATTAAAAGCCTTTATAGCTACGCCAGCAAGCACATTTGTGTGTAGTAAGTTCTCAGCTTGGATTTTTTTTCTGCATTCTACTAGAATCTGGCCAGATCTTAGCTTCTTTACATTATTCACTGTCCCAGCTATACCAGCAATACCTCTCTGTATAGCAAATGGGGATAGTTTGGAGAGCGGAGCATCGGGAGACAGGGACTCCAATAGTATATATCTTAGCATGTTGTCGTTTTTAGGGGGAAAGTTGTAGCTATTCCCTAAATCATAGGTCGAGTCTTGATCCGATAATCGTCGTTTTGTGGTTTGAGTTTTTGCCATGTTGATTAATTTTATGTTTCGTCATCTCTACTCTTCACCCACCTCGGAGCCCAACAAGGGGATGCACAGAGCCGCGGATTTCCACCGGATATGCATCAAAGATATAGGGATGATATACTTGAGAAAGTAAAAACAAATGTTTTTATAACTCAATTGACCCTTAGCCAACGCCTTCTGGTAAGCTGTGGTATATCCAGGGCAAGTCTTGACCAGCCGATTGATTGGAATGGGCCATTCCAACCTCCCGTCTGAATGAAATTGGAGCCAAAGTATTGTGTTGGAGCTGAGACATCCGCAGTATGTCACATTCCTCAAATACCAGGATCTCGGCATCCACTGACACGGGTCGCAACTCACGGCTTAACAAGTTGCCCCATTTGTCGCCTCTTACGATCAGCAAGGGGGTGCTAGGGACCTATTCTACCCCGGGTCCCCACGGGGGGCCTTTCATTTGAAGCTCATGTAGATAATATCACCAGGATAGCATTCTTTCACCTCAGAAATATCGCCAAAATAAGAAATATATTGTCGCTAAACGATGCAGAAAAACTAGTTCATGCTTTTATCACTTCTAGGTTGGACTATTGTAATGCCTTACTGTCTGGTTGTTCAGTTAGGTGCATAAACAAGCTTCAGCTAGTCCAGAATGCAGCAGCGAGAGTCCTCACTAGAACCAGAAGATATGAGCACATCACCCCTATCCTATCTTCACTGCATTGGCTCCCTGTGAAATTTCGCATTGATTTTAAAATACTACTCTTGACATATAAGGCATTAAATGGTCTCGCGCCGCAGTATCTGAGCGAACTGCTAGTGTCTTACGATCCGCCACGCCTACTTCGGTCAAAGGATGCAGGCTGCTTATCAGTACCGCGTATTATGAAAACTACAGCTGGGGGCAGAGCTTTTTCTTACAAAGCCCCAAAATTATGGAATAGTCTTCCAAATAGTGTTCGGGACTCAGACACAGTCTCAGTGTTTAAGTCTAGGCTCAAAACCTATTCATTTAACCAAGCATTTTATAAATAGATTTGCCATAAGGTAAAGGAGCAGATCTGGGGGACTCATGGACGTAGAGTATTATGGTGAACTGGTATGTTTAGATGCTGTCTTCCTCAGTCTCATTTGATCACTCAGGTTTGTTGACGGTGAGGTGATTGTTTGCTTTACATCTCAGGGAGCCCTCATGTTTGTGTTTCCTTCTGGCTCTCCCTTTTAGTTATGCTGTCATAGTTAGTCCTGCCAGAGTCCCTGCTTGCACTCTACAGTAAATATACATTCACATTATACATTGTGACTGTGACCATACCCAATTGCAATCTCTCCTCCTCTTCTCTTCCTCCCCCTCTTTCTCTTTCCTCTCTCCCCCTGTCTCCCCCTTTCACTCTTTCTCTCTCTCTCTCTCTCTGTCGAGCTACACATGTGGTTCCTGAGCTGCCAGTGATCCAGACTCCCTCTGCCCTCCAGACCTGTCTGATCCATCCTGGTGCCCGGTTTCTGGTTGGAGGTCTCATCGCATGGATGCCCCGTGTGTCTCTTTAGGATGCGCCTGGTGTCTGGGGATGATTCTATCTACTTAGAAGATGGTTCTGGCCTCGACTGGTGTTGTCAGCTGTTTCTCTGAGGACTTGAAAATTCGATAGTTCAGGACTGGAACTTTCTACAAGTCTATCTGAGTCTCGAATAACTACTGGACTCCATTTTACATCAACTATTATAACATCAATTAACATCAACTATTATAGCTGAACCTAACACTGTATAAATGCAGATCATTTCCTGCTATCTGTTTCACCCAGATGAGGATGGGTTCCCTGTCGAGTCTGGTTCCTCTCAAGGTTTCTTCCTATTACCATCTCAGGGAGTTTTTCCTTGCCACTGTCGCCCTCGGGCTTGCTCACCAGGGAATATCTGAACATTTTGATTCATACACATTCACATTCCATACAAACTCAAATAATTCTTTTTATTGTGTAAAGCTGTTTTGAGACAATGTCAATTGTTAAAAGCGCTATACAAATAAAATTGAATTGAATTGAATATATGGTCGCGCTAGTCAATGACGTCACTCTCAAGGCGGAAGCGACCGAGTGGAAGGTCAGGTAGATGCCGATGTCAGACCGTAAGCTCGTAAGCTCGTGAGCTCCCGGTAAGCTAAGAATGTAAGATACAGCAACTAGGTTGTTGTAACCGTAAGCTCCCGTAAGTAGAGATATACAGCAAGAGTGTTGCTATATACGTAAGCTAAGACTGTAATTTGTAAGATACAGCAAATAGGTTGTTGTAAAAGTCAGAGAATTGCAAGTTGCAGCAACTGGTGTCTGTAATCACAGTGGATTTACTTAAGACGACTGTATGAAGTGTTGATTCTTTGATGCTGACAAAATAAACTACAAGAGACAAAGAGATCGGACTTCTGTCGTGTGAGTGAAACTTTAAGACAAAGCTACGCTTCAAAACTAGTGAAATAATATGACCGCATCTACATGTTGATTAAACCTATGAACACAGCTGTTCAGCATCAGTCCTAAACACAAGCGCAGGGTCTGTTTTTGTCCTTAACTAAAATACTTCAATACGTTAATAATTTATTAATTTTGCTGAATAAGGTAATAAGCGATATTTAAAATAAACCTAACCAGTAAGTTAAGTGTTCCATACATTAAAGTACTGTGTATAACCAAGTGCTCTATAGCAAACACAGCTAAAGTTTACAGTACAAACAAATAGAGTGTGTGCGCTGGAGGGATTGGAAGATGAATGTGGATCTCATTTACAAGACAAAAGACGGTCATAGGTGTGAATGCGCATCTCCGCTTTGCTCTTCGGTGTGTGTTTGTGTTCTAGGTTCCTAGGGGTGCATTCTTAAATTCAGTCTGTCTGAATCTTTATAAACAGAAGTTACGTTTTAAGCTTTACTTTGCAGCAAAATATTATCTACAAGTGTATTAAACGGAAATAGATAAAATACACTGTAATGTAAAATACTGTACATAGACCGCATTTATATTCCGTACCTACAACGACCGGTATGGATAAATTACAGAAGTGACCGTGTCTTTAAGGATCATTAAGGATGTTGTGAAAAATATTGCAATAAATAGTTTTATTAATTAATTCATTAATTAAAAATAGCATAAGCATCATGTGTTGTGTATTAAGTGATTTAAATCTGTTTTATTAATAATTTTTTCCCCTCTTTTTTACCACATCATCTATTTATGAAACTATGTTGATGTAAGTTATGTTATATATAGAATATAGTATACGGCTGCTTGGACACGGCAGTTAACTGAAGCAGTCAATGCTCCATCTGGCGGGATTATACAGCATTGCATTGTATCTAGGTTTTTTAATTTCCCTTTTCATTTTCATCCTCAGTTAATTTTTTTATTGTGTGTTTTTATCATAGATTTGTGTATTTAATCTTTGACTTCTCTATTCTGTTCAAAGATCCCAAACAGTAGTTTGTAGTTGTATTTATGTTCATGAAAAAAAAAACGTGAGGACTTTTCACTTCTCCTTTCTGTTCTTCACTTGCAGCAGCATGTCCACGTACTGCTTGTGAGGTTACTATATACAGGTAGTTGCTACACAAAATTTGTACACTAGATCTCAGTACAATGAACCCTAAAATGAAGCTTCAAGAACTATTGGCTGGAGAAGCCTCAACAACTAAATGAGGCTTTATTTTGCCACCACCACAGTACACACCAAGAACCCAGTCACAATAAAAGGCAGAAATGTATTATTTAAAAAAAAAAAAAAAATAATTAATTTAAAAAAGCACAAGTTATATACTCCTGATTAAAATGTTAAGGAAAAATATTACAAATATTCACACTTGGCACTTATAACCAGGTTGTAAGTACTTCTTCAAAATGCCAAAAGAAGAAACAAGCAAAAGACAAAACAGAGAGTGGCATTCATTCATTCATTCATCTTCTGTACCGCTTTATCCTCTATTCAGGGTCGCGGGGGACCTGGAGCCTATCCCAGGAGACTTCGGGCACTAGGCGGGGTACACCCTGGACAGGGTGCCAATCCATCGCAGGGCACACACACATACGCACATTCACACACCCAATCACACACTACGGGCAATTTAGGAACGCCAATTAGCCTAACCTGCATATCTTTGGACTGTGG
The DNA here is from genome assembly GCA_030522415.1 of Channallabes apus. Taxonomy (NCBI): domain Eukaryota; kingdom Metazoa; phylum Chordata; class Actinopteri; order Siluriformes; family Clariidae; genus Channallabes; species Channallabes apus. The sequence goes on from CM060106.1 coordinate 17,889,501, forward strand.
GAGGAAACCGGAGTACCCGGAGGAAACCCACCAAGCACGGGGAGAACATGCAAACTCCATGCACACAGAGACGGGAATCGAGCCTGGCCGGGGAATCGAACCCAGACCCTGGAGGTGCAAGGCGACCGTGCTAACCACTACACCACCGTGCCGCCCAGAGAGTGGCAATTTATTGGAAACTGCATTATTTCTAAACTACCAAATGGGATGGGAGTGTGTGAATACTTTAGACTGCACTACCTGTAAAAACATTAATGTTTTACCGCCTCAAATGCCTCCAAAGTCTTGAGTGTGTGTTGAGCAATTCTGATCATGCGGCCTTACACAGTTTCTAACACTTCTAACGCACATGTTTTTATAGTAATTAGTGCATGTGGTGTAAGAGACTGGTGTAAACATGTGTAATGAGTGAGTTTCGAGACTAATTTGAAAAGATAAAATAGCCAGCTAGAGGCATTTTACCGTTCGTGACTTTTGATTATGTTAAAACTGTGTTTCTGTTATTGAACACTCGGCACAGAATCGATTACGTCCAACATGATTGGTCACATCTGATCAAGCTGAAAACCAGGCAGTTCCAGTCACAGACTGTAAAAATAAAAATAAATAAATACATTTTGACGTCAATGTGGTTATAAATGAATCGACTTACAAAAGAATCACAAATAAAAACGGCATCAATTTTTCCCCATCACATACTCACAGTCTGGCAGTAAAAGAGGCATCATGTTTGTGTGCAGACTCTGAGTTTTAAACAGCATGTATGTTTGCTAATTTTATGAAGATGTCCTTTTAGTGAGTTACTTTACTTTTGGCTGTAACTGAGTGTAACTGATGTAGTCCTACACACAGAAGCTCTCACTTCATCTAGAGATACCGTAGCAGTTCACGGTGTGTGTTGAGCAGTGCATCAGTAGCAGCAGTGCTGGTTTTTACATTTTCCTTTTGCACGGTGTTAGGAACTGAAAAGTGTAAAGGACACAGGGTTGGTTGTGGATGGGGAGGATGGGGGGAAAATTCCTTGCTGCATGTAGATCTACCCACGGTCCCTGACCTATAAAGTACGAGAATGTGTTTTTGATGGAGATTATAAAGCACTTTTTTAATTTACTATGAATAAGAGCATCTGTTAAATGCTGTAAAAACAGTATAATATGTACACAACCGCTCAAAACTTTGGGATCACTTTCTAACTCCATGGTCGTTCCTGATTTTTATTCCTTTCTACCACGTAAATCAATGCAGAAGTGTCCAAAATATGGACAAAACTCCTTTGAAAAATTAATGTTGAGATGTGTCTGCTACTCTTCATGAGAGACAGTGTTATCATGGTGCTTCATGGGTTTTACAAATGCACTTGACACAATACTGTTCTTGCAAGAAGTGGTCTAGAACAGCTGACCTCCGTGTCCTAAAATAACAACTGACTGTTGTTGTTATATAATTACTAAATTCATTATGAGTTATTTCATAGTTTTAGAGCGGTAATGCAAAGACGCAGGTCACGTGAGGGGCAGAGCCGCGTATAAACAGTTCAGAACGGGCAGATCCGCAGGCTGCTACCACGAGGATACTGTACCTCTGCTACCAGGCAAAGACGTGGCCTTTTATACATGTGGTTGCCAGGCAATGCCGTCGTAAGGCAATCAGTCTGAACGAGCCACATCTGGCGGTGTGTTTATATAAAGGGTCCCGATATCTCGGCACCTTGTGTGATCATTTAGGTAGCACCGGTAAGGTATCAGGGCCAATTAAATACAAAGAAAGTAAGAAAGAAAGAAAGAAAGAAAAGACAGACAGACATAAAAAGTATGCTGTTCAGTGGCAAAGCCCCAGCCTCTGCCTGTTTAAGACACCGGCGAGAGAGAGAGAGAGAGCAGTTTAATCGTATAAAACACAAATCCTTGGTAAGGGCAGAGACCCTTCTATTTTCACGTAGATGGCGGAGCTCTGTCTATTTAAAAATAAATCCCAACAGATAAGTGTTTCTGTTTATGCACCCAGGCAAAGTGTGTGTGTGTGTGTGTGTGTGTGTGTGTGTGTGTGTGTGTGTGTGTGTGTGTGTGTGAAGCCAAAGTAAGTGGAGAGGAGGAATCAGCGTTAGTAAACAGTACATGTGTGCACGGATGTTGATTATACCAGTAAGAGGCAAGCACTAAGACCCAGCAGGGGAGACGATTACCCACAATTCCGCACCGCAAGAGAGAAAAAAAACGTTGGCTCTGTTGTGATCACGTGAAACAAGAAGCGCATGCGTGATACATGATACTCAGTACTCGTAGACTTGAATTGATGAGCAAAGATTTATTAAAAATATTTGCTTGTCTTGCGAAACACTCGCAAACCGCGTTACCCACAAATCAAGGTTCCATGAAATGTCCTTTTGAGTTTCTAATTAATAATCCCATGCCATCTCTAAATGGGAGGGTCTTCCCATGCGTATCACAATCACTCTCACATATTCCTATTTCATTGACCCCCTCTAACGTAACGTACTGTATCAGGTAGTGTATATAAAAGTGCAGAAATCCATGCAAATTGTGTCATCCGAAGCATACTGTCTATGGCTCGGCTCAAAACGCAGGAAGAAAGTTTAACACACAGCATGATTGATTAATGTGATCAGAAATGCAAAGCAAGGTGAAAAGGTAACGTAAGCTAATGTTTCAGTTCCCTCTCTGTGTTTCCTGTCACAGTGTGTCTTACAGATATCCATCATCATCTCCATCACTGTAATAAAATACTGAATTACTGCACCTCTGCATTTTATAACACTTTTGTCCAAACAAACTTAAACATTCTGTACCTGCTTCTCGTCGTGTCTTAGTGTCATCGCTGTCTGCAGCACTGTAGCAACCGCCTGGCATCTTATCCTGCATAGGAGAACACCAAAACATCTTTAGTCTACAGTGCCGTGAAAAAGTATTTCCGACTTTCTATTTTTTTTTGTCATATTTCTTACACTTAAATTATTGAGATCATCAATATTTTAATGTTACACAAAGATAAATACAAAATGCAATTTTATATAATTTAAATAATGATTTAATTTATCTATTAAAGGGGTTGGAGAGCAACTTCTAAACATTATTAATTCTTCATTATATCTAGGTCACGTCCCTAAACCTTTCAAGTTAGCAGTTATTAAGCCGCTTCTTAAAAAATCGAATTTGGACGCGAATGAAATAACAAATTACAGACCGATTTCAAACCTTCCGTTCATATCAAAAATACTAGAAAAAGTAGTATCAGCTCAAATATGCACATTCTTGCAGGATAACAACATCCTTGAAGAATTTCAGTCAGGTTTCAGGCCCCATCATAGCACAGAAACTGCACTAGTTAAGATTACAAACGACTTGTTTTTAGCTTCAGACCAAAGCTGCATCTCATTGCTAGTCCTGCTCGATCTTAGTGCTGCATTCGACACTGTAGATCATAATATTCTTATAAATCGCTTACAAAATTATATAGGTATTCAGGGACAGGCATTAAAATGGTTTAGATCATACCTGTCTGATCGATACCATTTTGTAGATCTAAATGGAGAACCGTCTGGTGTAATGCCAGTGAAATATGGGGTCCCACAAGGGTCAGTTTTAGGACCTCTGCTGTTCTCAATATACATGCTTCCCTTGGGTAACATCATTAGAAGACATGGGATTAGTTTCCATTGTTATGCTGATGATACCCAATTATATATCTCAACAAAACCAGACGACCAAACAGTGTCCAGGACATAAAAGATTGGATGACCAATAACTTTCTTTTATTAAATTCAGATAAGACAGAGATTTTACTTATTGGCCCAAAAACCAGCACACAACAGCTTTCACAATTCAGCCTGCGCTTAGAAGGATGTACTGTTACTACCAGCTCAGCAGTAAAAGACCTGGGCGTAATATTAGACAGTAACTTGTCTTTTGAAAATCACATTTCAAATATCACAAAAACAGCCTTTTTCCATCTTAGAAATATTGCCAAACTTAGGAACATCTTATCCGTATCTGATGCAGAAAAGCTAGTTCATGCATTCATGACCTCCAGACTGGACTATTGTAATGCATTACTAGGTTGTTGTCCTGCATCCTCAATAAACAAGCTTCAGTTAGTCCAAAATGCAGCCGCCGTTCTCACTAGATCCAGAAAATATGATCATATAACCCTATATATACCCTAATATAACAATATTATCATCCCTGCACTGGCTACCTGTTCAGTTTAGAATAAATTACAAAATAGTATTACTTACATACAAGGCCTTAAATGGTTTAGCTCCCACATACCTAACCAGTCTTCTGATACGCTACAATCCACCACGCGCCTTAAGCTCACAAAACTCCGGACTTCTGGTAGTTCCCAGAATTTCAAAATCTACAAAAGGGGGTAGGGCATTTTCATATTTAGCTCCAAAGCTTTGGAATAGCCTTCCAGATAGTGTTCGGGGAGCAGACACGGTTTCCCAGTTCAAAAGTAGACTCAAGACACATCTTTTTAATCTGGCATACACATAACTCATCCCATAATCTCATACTCCAGTACACCTATCTCGAATGGCAACTACGCTAATTCTCCCCATCTGTTCTGTATTTCTCTACCCATCCCGAGGCATCGGGAGATTGTGACAGCTTCAGTAGACAAAGGCTGACCCTGCGAGGTTCCTGAGGCATCCAGAGAAGGACCAGCTCCAGCTGGATTCAGCTTTATGATGGTTGGAGCTACACATGCTGCTCCTGTGCTTCCAGTGATCCAGACCTCATCTGCCCTCTGCACCTACTGACTCGTCCCTATGCTGAACTGGTCTTCATGTCAATTTAAATAATTTCTGTCATATTGAATTTTCACCTGCACAACACACAAGATGTTATATCATTTCTATCTGTTATCACCCAAATGAGGATGGGTTCCCTGTTGAGTCTGGTTCCTCTCAAGGTTTCTTCCTAATGCCATCTCAGGGAGTTTTTCCTTGCCACCGTCGCCGTCACCCTTGGCTTGCTCATCAGAGACATTTCATTCATTCGTCTCATTATTATCTAGACACATTTTTCTCCCATATACACACTTCCAATTATTTTCTTTTCTAAATTTTTTTTTTTTCATTGTTTGTAAATTTTCTTTCATTTTTGTGAAGCTGCTTTGAGACAATGACCATTGTTAAAAGCGCTATATAAATAAAATTTAATTGAATTGGAAAAAAACTAATAAACCTACCTGGCCCTATGCGAAAAAGTAATTTCCCTACATGACTAATATGTAGTACAATTAAAGACAGAATCAGGGGTAAATACTTTTTCATAGCTCTGTTCAGTATAAATGTCCCAGACTCTCTATAGGGAACTAAATGTGCTGCTACCAGTAAATCCAGTCAGAGGAAGTGAGACATCAAAGCAGCAGCATCAGTCATTTCTTGTGTACAAAGTGTGAAGACATTTAAACTGCAAAACTCACACATACCTCAGCTGTGTATGTTAAAGTGCAGAAGTTAAACAAATACAAAATGATGTTAGAATTGTGTGATAGTAATGTACATGTTGCACTAAGACATTACATTTTCTTTCATACAATATATTTCTGCAAACCTGTTACACTGTTTGTCTGTTGCTGAGTGACTGATCTAAGGTCAGTGTCAACCACCGCTCTCTGTCTCACATCAGTGTGTGGAAAAAACAGGTCACAGAAACAACTACATAAACACGCACGATGCACACACACTTTTGCACACATAGGCATGTAAAGGAAGCATGACTTATTTAATATAAACATTATGGTCCGTTCTTCGTACGTCGCTTGACACATCCGAGATTAATTGACACATCTAAGATGAGATCATCGTGCTAATTACGATCTGGCTAAGTTGGTTCTTCGAGCCACCTGTTGTTGATGATTAGTATGGCCGGATTGAGTTGTCTAGGATTATTGCGAGTTCGAGCTTTGGTTTAAAAGGCGATATGCATCGACAGTAGAAACACTGATCACAACCACTTTGACTGGTTGACAAAATGACAAAAGGGCGACTCAAATTTTTTTTTGTAACATGTGTTATGCGCTGAAATGCCCCCCTGCCATGGATAATAGATAACGAAAATGATAGGAACAGTGCTGACAATCTTCAAACAAAAAAATCCCGCGCAATTAAAAAACTGCGTACTTTATGAAACACCCTTGTACTAATCAATACATTTATGAATCATTTTGCACACAACTGTAATAACATGCCACTGAGTGTTACTTTCCTGACTTAAACATTGTTCTGTTTTTTTCAACACTGCAAAAAGAGCTGCAAGTCAGATACTTACAAACCACGAGACAGCGCAGGCAGGGGAGAATGACATAGCTGTAAAGTATGTGTGTGTTGGGGTTGAGCTGGCATGCTGCTTGTGGGTGTAAATATCTAAGCTAGGCTCTATGCTGCCCCCGACCCTGTAGTGGTGGTGGTATAGAGAATGAGTGAGTGAGAGTGGGAAGTTCATGTGTGATCAGTTGTTATTTGACATGCAGTGTGGGCAGGTCCATGTGCTACTTGGGCCCAAGTATACTAACGGCCGCCCAAGTATACTCGCGCACCCTTTTAAAAAAATCTGTCCAAGAGAACGATGACATCATCAGGCAATTAACTAATAACGGACAGTTTTCCCTCACAATACGGCTCCTGTAACTGTTTATTCTGCTACGGTAAGAGTGGTGTACTGAGAGGCAGTAAACACAGCGGAAAAGAATAAGAAGGGTGAACTGACAGTCACACATGATCTGTAGAGAAACACAATTTCACATAGTTAATGAGATCTTTACAAAAAGAACAGGAAGATTACAGGCTCTGACAAACAGTGGCATCTTTGTACACTAAAGAGCGCTTAGTTCTTAATGTCTTTACTTTATCTTACTCTTTTACATGAGTAGAAGGAGGGGAGGGTTGAATTGCTGAAATGTGAAATTACTAGAAATTTGTGTTGAATGTCATATGAATTATTTGTTTCTTGTATGTAGTAGACCACTTTTGTGCTGGCAGGTAATGCTGGCCAGCTCTACTTAACCACAGTACCCCTTAACACACACACACACACACTGCTGAACAAACTTTTATTTGCATTCAGGAGTGCTGTTCTAACATGCAGTGTAAACCCTCAGATCATCCCTGGTTGCTTAAACATATAGTCTGTTCAAAGAGGTCACTTCAGGCCATACAGGATGTCTGATTAAAATGTTTAGTGCGAGTCAACACATCACACACATTATTAAGTAGCAGGATGTCAGGTGTCAGGTGTAGCTCATCTCTCCTGAGTACTTTGGAGCAGCTCTGTGCTTCGCTTTGGTGGATGGAGCTTTATTTGTTTCTAATAATAGTTAGCTAATAGGCACAAGAAGGCTATTAGACTCTGTCTGCCAGTACAGGATGTGACCAAACTGCAGTAGCTTCCTGTGGCAGGGATGGGCAGCAACACAACACCATAGTGAAATATGAGAAGTGGATTATTATAAGAATACCTTGCAGCTTGAACATCCTGGATGTGTTGCACTGGATATTCAGTGAACAGTAAGTATAATAATAACATTTAATAATTTAAGTGTTAAAATAAACTGCATTAATTAATCATCTTGCTTAACAGAGACTGTAGTGTTCATGCACCATTTTTTTATCAGCATGATTTGTTTGAAATACTCCTTACAAAATGTATTCACAAATGTTTATTACTTCTGTGAAGACAAAACTGGTAACTAACCTCTGTCTGCTTTTCTTCTCTATAATGAACAGCTGTAAGGTCTGATGATCAGCAGGCAGGTGTGTGATGAAGCTGCTTCACTTTAGGACTCAGTAATTCCTGCAGATCAGTGAAATCATTTAAAAATCATCATTCATATAATAATAAAATGTTCAGTGAACTTCAACAGGGTGAGTCTGATAGTCACATGACTGTGTAGGGGCTCCTTTAAGGCCTTCCTGTTTAAGTGTTTCTTCAGTGTGTCAGTTTCGCACTTGTGGTTTGCTGCACATATAGAATTAATGAAAGAGGAAACTGGCTTTCAGTACAGCAGCAACACATCCAGTCACTTACACACTGAGACTTCAGACAGCCATTTGGAGTATAGTTTTATCACTGATGTTTTCCAAGAGAAGCTACCCTTCCCTAGTTTTTTTTTATTATCAATTTAATTGTCAATAAATTCAATTTAATTGGAAAACAATCTTTAAAAGTTTTGTTTTGGTAATAACGCCTCTGTTCTGTTGCTGATATAGTTGCAGTTCTACTTATATTACACGACATTGGGAATTTTTTTCTTAGAAGTCACTTAAAATTATTACAGGTTATGGGTCATTTTTTTTTTTGGAAGGGGGCTTGTTTTTAAAAACATGGTTGCTTGACAAAAAAAAATCCAATTTGTCTTTCTTTTTGCTGTTTTTTTACATTTATGGTTTCCCTTTACCTAAATTCACTGCTTGACACCGTCTACACAACCTCCTATAATCAGCACTGTAACACCCTCCCACACACCCCCATGTGGACCTACACAGAACTGCACCATAGAGATCCTGATCCCCAGACTCGCCCTCCTCTCCCCTCACAGGAGAAAATGTGGTTCATGCTCAGTCTCCTCATATTACTTAAGAATGCCCACAACGAAGTGCTCCTAGTATGGAAAGACTGGGAAAAAGAAAATAAATTATTTTAAGTATATGTTTTTATAATGTAGGCTAGTAATAGTAACATATTTGCAGGTGACAAAAACAAGCATAACGTCCTCATATACTAACATTACAGTAGCTTACACGGTTCTGATATATTATTTACACTTCAGTTTGTAGGCCTACTGCCCTGCCCTTTTCCATCTCACATTCCATCTCATATTCTCCCGTGTCTGCCCTTCCACAAATAAATAAATAAATAAATAAATATATAAAAATTTGTTGATAAAATAAATTGCCTACTCACTATTTGTTTGTCTCTTGCTCTTGTTTGTTCTTTTGCCATTTTAAAGAAGTACTTACAACCTGATCTACCAAAGTGTGAATACTTGAAATATTTTCCCTGGTGTTAAGATTTTGTTCAGAAAACCAGATATTTACACTTCATAAAAAAAAAAAAAAAACACACAAACTTTTTTTCTTCACTGTCAAACATTAAATCAGAGTAAACTTTTTCAGTTTTAGATCAATAAATACTAACATATGTTTATGTCAGAATCGAGTGAGGGAGAATTTTTATGTATTCGATCAAACTTTCATCAAAGTCAGAAGTATACTTACACTAAGCTTATTGTGTCTTTAAACAAAAAGAAAACTCCATCTGATTCCATTTTGAGCTTAAGAAGCTTCTGATAGGTTAATTGAGACCATACGAGTTAAAAGACCTTGTGAAGATGCTGACTCCACCATTAGCTGAAAAGTTACTTTGGGAGGAGAAAGCCATTACTTTAAAACCACCATAAAAAACATAGACTACAGTTTGCATCTGTACATGGGGACAAAATCTTAATTTCTGGAGACATGTCCTGTGGTCTGACGAAACAAAAATTTTACTGTTCGGCCATAATGATAAACGGTATGTTTGGAGGAAAAAGGGCGAAGCTTTGAAGCCTCAGAACACCATCCCAACTGTGAAGTATGGGGGTGGTACTGTAGTATAATGTTTTGGGGCTGCTTTGCTGCAGCTCACAAAATAAATGGCATCATGAGAAAAGAAAATAATGTGGATATACTGAAGCAAGATCTGACGACATCAGCCAGAAAGTTAAAGCTTCGGGCGAAATTGGGTCTTCCAAATGGACAATGACCACAAGCAGGGGCGTAGATTTAGGGTGGACAGAGGGGATGTGTCCCCACCAATATCATCCGACCATTGAAATGTCCCCACCAATAATTTAATCCACTTAAAAAAAAATGGTGCTGTCAACATTAACGTAGACATGAAGAAAGGGATAAATCGCGTTCTCTCCTTGAGTCCTCCCTCCCCCAAAACACATATGAACATTTTGATTGGCTGTGCCTTTCCCTGCTATCATGTGATAGGCTATTGGCTGCGTTCAGATACAAGCAGCGCCAAATGCGGTGGATTGTGAATTGTGAAGAAGGTGTGTTGGGTAACAGACATACATGTGAGGATGAAAAATAAGAAGCTGGACATAAGGAGGTTTTTTTTAAAAGAAAAGTGTAAGTCACTTCAAGTTCGCTAGTGAATCCATCAAAGTAACGACAACAGTTAACGTTAATGTATTTTTTTTTTTTTTTTTTTTTACCGCTTTGACTCACATTCATTACAACAGGGAAGGTTGTAGTCTGTGAATACGGACTTAAAACTAACAGCAGATTAAACAGCTAAATGTAAAAGTATAAATATGATCCCTGTCAGTCTCCTAATCTAATGACTGTTTGTCAGAAATCAGTATTGTGAAAGAAATTGATAAGCTAATATTCCAATATTGCCATATGGCTAGAATTTAGTTACAGTTCACCAATAGACAATCCACTTCGCACAAATAGTTTTTAAAATACATTCACTTACTTGGCGAACATTAATGATTTGATTCGAGGTTTGCACACTAAGACTCAGAAAAAGTGAAATAAAATGATTGCTGTTTAAATGGCATGTGTTTATCCTGTTTTGTCAGGTGACAGAACCTAAACACCTGTTCTGTATATCAGACAGCGATGGAGAGAGAAGGGGTCACAGGTGATGCTGAACGATGACTTATTATTATACCTAGTTGTCCTGAGATTTAACATTGTTACCAATTATAGGCTGAGGCATTCTCTGTCAATGCTCAGAATTTTTAATTAGGGGACAGAAGCAGATCAGCCATGTTGTAGTTCAGGTGAAGAGGCGAGGTCACAGGAGGTGAAATTGAATGTTGATTATATATAACATATAATATGTGTGCGTGTATTATACATGTTGATTATACTAATATTTAGCATTATGAGGAGTGATAGGCTGAGGATGTAAGTGATTCATTAGTGTTTTTGGCAAAAGTTTTGAACTGACATGTCTCACTTTTTTGTCACGCTAGTTCATCAGGTGGCAATCCTGTCCGGTCCTAGTGCAGTCAGAGGGGAAGAGTTAGGGTCAAAGGTGCCTATTAAAGGCATTGTTCACCCCCCAAAAAAACTTTACTCACTATTTACTCCTTAAGTGGTTCCAAACTTTTATTTATTTATTTTTATGAATACAAAATAATATATTTTGAAAAAAAAAATCTGAAAACCGTTAAACATTGACTTCCGTAGCAGGAAAAACAAATACTATGTAAATCAATGGTTACAGGTTTTCAGCATTCTTCAAAATATCTTCTTTAGTGTTTATCAGAAGAAAAAAAAACTTTAAAAGACTTGTGACAATTGGAGGATGAATAAATAACAGAATTTTCATTTTTTGCGTGAACTGTCCCTTTAAGCACTAAATATTGTTTTTAATGTGGGGATAAAGTTATCTAAATCAAATGAGTGGTGTGTTCTCAAAAAGTAACTTATATGTATCATCATTGTCATTCTTACAGTATGACTAATTGTATAATGTAAAGTGATTTTGCATTTTGCAGCATATTAAAAAAACATGCATTCCGTGGAAGGAGTTGGGGTGGGGGGGTTGGTGGGGGGGCAGGGGATGAGGGAGGGGGGGGTGGAGTCATATGTCCCCACCAATGACCAGAGCAAATCTACGCCCTTGACCACAAGCATACCTCCAAATTAGTTACAACGTGGCTTAAGGGCAACAAAGTCAAGGTATTCGAGTGACAATCACAAAGCCTTGATCTCAATCCCATAGTTAATTTGTGGGCGCCACTGAAAAGGCGAGTGCGAGCAAGAAGGTCTACAAACCTGACCCAGTTACACCAGTTCTGTCAAGAGACATTATAGAAGGCTTGTGGAAGGCCCAAGAAATGTTTGGCCCAAGTGAAACAGTTTCGGGGCAATTCTACGAAATACTAAGGAAGTGTATGGATACTTCTGACTTTGATGAAAGTGATCAAAAAAATACATAAAAATTATCCCTCGTGCAATTCTGACATTTAACAAACGCTAATTTTTTTTTTTTTTTTTACTATTTATTGATCTAAAACAGAAAAGGTTTTCTCTGATTTAATGTTTTACAGTAAAGAAAAAAAAGTTTGTGATCTGAAGTGTACAATATGTAAATATCTGGTTTCAACTGTGTGTGTGTGTGTGTGTGTGTGTGTGTGTGTGTATTGTGGCGATATAAATAAATAAATAAATAAATAAATATAATAGATAGATAGATAGATAGATAGATAGATAGATAGATAGATATACATACACACACATACGCGCATATACACACAGGTAGTGCAAGGTCAGCACATCTGTCTACCAGTAAGCACTTTTTTTAGAGCACTTCATGCTTCCCTCTGCTGACCAGCTTTATGGAGATGCTTATTTAATTTTTTCAGCAGGACTTGGCACCTGCCCAAAGTGCTAATGGTTTAAGTACCATGATACCCCTGTGCTTGATTGGCCAGCAAACTCGCCCGACCTAAACCCAACAGAGAATCTATGGTGTAATGTGAAGAGGAAGATGCGAGACACCAGAACCAACAACACAGAAGAGCTGAAGGCGACTGTCAGAGCAACCTGGTCTTCATAACACCTCAGCAGTGCCACAGACTGATCACCTCCACGCCGCATTACTGCAGTAATTCATACAAATGGAGCCTGAACCAAGTACTGAGAGCTGCACATGTTCATACTGTTCAGTAGACCAACATTTCTACTTGGTCTTAAGTAATAATTTATTTTTCTGACATACTGAATTTTTGTTTTTTTATTAGCTGTAAGTCATAATCATCCAACTTTAAAAAATAAATGAATAAACACTTGAAATAGATCAGTCTGTGTGTAATGGATCTATAAATTCAACATTTTAATTCTGATATTAATTAGAATATATATTCATATGTTAATGTGACATTCACACTTCGTGGCTGCAACATATAATAATAATAATATGTGACGTATTTTGGGTGTGGCTATGAAACAGCGGTTGCTCGTTTGTTTTGCGAGATTTGGCAACCATGACACTTTATTTTGCACTGAGTATTTTACAGCACGTGCATGCTTGAAAATAAGCAAGTCCACAATTCAGTTCAACAATATTTACGACTATATCCTATATGTTATTGCACATAAAAATGACACGAAATTCTCCCTCACCGTGCAGTTCGGTTTTGATGTAGATAAGCAGGAGGAAGAAGGGCGGAGCTTCCAGACTCACAGAGATGGCGGCGTCAGACTGACGTGCACAGCTCCGGCCGCTTCCGATGGAGAGAAGAGATCCAGACCCTGGCACTCTCTACACTCGGCTAGCGGGATAGAAACAGAACATGTGCGCTAAGTCGAGTTGTGTTTTTGTTTTCTTTGTTTGTTTTAACCTCCCACGGACAAAACCACTACACACAAAAAAACTTGAGCCTGTAACTGCTTTCACCGGATGTAGCCTCGAGGCAGCAAAAATTCACATTCGAGTCACTTTCCACAGTATTTAATGCAGGAAAAGCAGAAACTACTCAGTCCGAAAGTATCTTTTATTCTCCGTGTCTGACCCTCCCTGTCTCTCTCTGTTCGCTTCTACTGCGCACAAAGGGCGTTTGCAAATGATGTTTTCTGAGAGTCATGTGAGCAATGATGAGCGGGTTTGTCTATGGTATGCGCTTCCCCCCGCCCTCTCCCCCGGGAGCCAAGATGGCGGAGATGTAGCGTGAATGTTTTTTTTATGCTCTTTCAGGTTTTTTTTTTTTTTTTTTTTTTGGTAAGGAATAAAAGGTACCCAGCAACTTGTTCTATCTACTCCATAAATATGATTCTTATTATTCCGGTGAGGTTGCTAACTATGCCTGGATGACGTGACGTGAGCTCATGCAGTCGAGCGCATGCGTGGTACGAAATCGAAACCGAAAGTACATTCAGACGTTCTTGCGCAGCCGCTCTCTGAAAAATGTTCTCCGAACAAAGAGACAAAGACGGAAAAATAATCAAAGCGATGGTGACACTAACGCAGTGCTGAAAGCTATACAATAACTATCTGCTAAACATGATGAAAAGCTTTCATCGAAAAGTCTCTGTCGTTGAAAAGGTCTCTTTATCCTCCTCCGAAGCCACGTCCTCACTCACGCCGCCTACAGTTAACCAGCTTGTTATTGAGTTAAGCGATCAGAAACCCAAAATGATTACTGGAAATAATGGTGGAGTAAATTACAGTTTAAAACAAGCTATTTGTAAGGTTTTATAATATTGTAAGACATTGTAATCTAATAAGAAGATTCCTATGCCTTGAGAACCCAGATAGCAAGGTGACATTGATTCAATGTTGAAATTTCATCAGAATCATCATTTTGGTTGAGGTTGATTATTCAATGCTAAATAATGTTGAATCAATGTTGATAATTCATTGCTTTTCTGTGTTGAAAAGACAAACATTGAATCAATGTTGATTTTTGGTTTTGGAACCCATCCTCATTCAACAATGTAAGGCAAATTAAATTAACTAAGTGCATTTCTATAAAAATGTGTATGCATGTGTGTATGTGTTTAAAACAGGTAAAAAAATTGACTACGAGAGATTTGCCATGGTGCTTAAAAAAATTTAATAAAAAAAAAAAAAAAATATATATATATATATATATATATATATATATATATATTGTTATTGAGGAAAAAAAATAATTTGACGGTAAGTTTTGTGTATTTACCTTGCTGTCTAGTTTACTCACTTGAGAGCTTAATTCCTGTTTGCCGTTCAAAAGTACTCAATTTTCGGCTCGCATTTAACATTGGAGGGTGTTTTTACACTGTCGCCACGTCAGTATAATACACTCTACAGGCATGAGAATTCAATACGTTGTAGTCTGGAAGTTCCTGCCACTCACGGTGAAAGAATTTTGGCAATGCGACCTACGGTATTCTGTTGGGAAGCATTTGTTTGAGAGCTTAGTTCCTGTTTCCCGTTGTCTGTGTCTGACCCAGAGCAGTGTGCGTTCCCCACAAGGAAAGAACCTATATGAGGATATATGCGCATATATGAAACCTATATGCAGAATATATGCGCATACTGTATATCCTCACCTATATGAGGATATATGCGCATATATGAAACCTATATGCAGTATATATGCGCATTTATCCACACCTATATGAGGACATATGCGCATATATGAAACCCATATGCAGTATATATGCGCATATATCCGCACCTATATGAGGATATATGCGCATATATGAAACCTATATGCAGTATATATGCATATATATGATAATATATATGCTGCATATATGCATATATATGCCACATGTAGGCAACACTGAGGTGCATATATGTGCATATACAGGCCATATAGGTCTCCTGTATTGCTTCTTTATGTCCACATATAAGCCCTATATGTACATACAAGATATGTCTCCTATGTCAGGATCTGGTTATTTTAGCTCATATCTCACATTGGCAACTGTCATACATGATGCCTAGCTCATATTTTCTATTATCAAGGCAATAACTAAGAACTAAAAAAAAAATGCAAAAAACTAATCCTACAGATGTCGCCATTAAAAACGCACGTTTCGAGAAAAGGGATCCCGTGACTTGCCGCGGCTTTGCGCGGCTGCATGCGGGAAGCTGTGAACATGCCCTTCATTACCTGTAGGGGGCAGTCGTGTTTCAGTCTGAAGTATTGTGTGTCTACTGAAGCCGAAAATGTGTCAAAATTAAACCGCGCATGCGTGTTTGGAGACGCTGTGCCCGCGCTGTGGATCAGTCGGTTGTGGATCATCACAGAGGTACTACACGGCGTGGCTGGAGCTTGTCGTGTTCGAGGTACGTGTACCTTTCTGTTTTGGATGTGATTCTCGCTTTCATGACTCCCAATTAATGTTCATCTTAATCTCAGGACGTACAATTAGTAATATTTCAGTTTTTAATAGTGTGGATATTCACAAAACACCGTTTTCGTGTAAAAACCTGAACCTACGGAGCCCCCCAGGGGTCCTGTGGTAAATAAATAAATAAATAAAATAATAACAAACCGAGCGCGCGGATTAATAAACCGAAATGTGTGTTTCTTACCCCTACCCTTCGTGAAAACGGCGTGTTCAGACAAAGGCTTGCCAGTGAGATGCCATTTCTGAACAAACTGAGTCATGTGTGTTAAAGCATTAAATGGTAAAAGAGCACTAGCAATAAACGTTTTTTTCTGAATCCGAATTTTATTAATAAGTTACAAGCTAAATTTCAACTGTAAAGAACCTGTACATATGTTCATAAAGTATTGACAACAGCTTTAATTTGTCTAAATCTCATTGCAGACAAGAAAAAGAAGTCGAGTCATCCTGTGACCCTGCATGCTTAATCTTTCCACACATGATTCTTGCTTCTCACTTTTTCCTTAATCTCCGGTTCGGTTCTGGTTTCGGTCTGTTCTCATGAGTTGTGAAGCATTTGTTTGAGGAACAAAGTATAAATATTGTTCATTTGCTAAATTAAGTATCATGACTTTTAATTGAATATCTATCTCTGTATTTTTTCACAGCAGTTTGTGACTGAAAGTGTGTCTGCATCTGACTTCAGGAGTTTCCTGACCAACGTATCTAACAGTCATATTTAAAAATCATAAAGTACAAAACGTTTCTGTAGGTGTTTAATTTTGTTTCTATGATTAATACTTATTTGTGGTTTATGTTTTGTACATCTTTTCAAATTGAGACCTCATTTGTAAGTTACTGTTATCTCGTTTTCTCGTTTTTGTATAAATGAATCAAATGTTTGCTTGTTATTAAATGTATTTTTTATTAAAAAAATAAACAAATCTGTTATTATTAGCTGAGAGTGTCATTTATTAAATTATTATCATATTTGGTCATTGTAACATGCATTAGGGAGCATTATCTCTGCGACGTGTGTGTGCTATCTGGGAATGAATTACCTTTACTTGATTATTTAAAATAAATCTCATTTGTGCATTAAATATAATTATGTAACTTTTACTTGATTTCTTTGATTGTTAATTTAATTATTAAGTAGATTTTACCCGACACGGGTGATTACGGGTGAGTTTTACTTAATGTTGGAGCAATAAAATTTACTTAAAATCTATGTGTGCAAATTGTTAAGAGGATTTTAACAAGTAAATCTTACAAGTTCTTTTTTTCAGTGCATGGGTGAGCACGATGATTTAAGAATTTAATTAAGCACATGTATATATATATATATATATGTGTGTGTGTTTACCGTATAAACTTTTTTCTATGTACAGGTACAATCAGAAAAATGTAACCAGAAAACAGCATATAACTTACATTGATTAGCAATATAAACATCACACCTATGAGGCTGGACAATGGAATAAACTGTGTGGGTGCCAATAATATTAAATATTTATCTGTTAATTCTTTGACAATACTCCTGCTTTTTGTTGGAAACTGGCAGACATAAAAAAATATGAAAAATACTTATATATAAATATAAAGGGGACGATGGGCTAAAGCCCCCCTAAAAATGGCCTAGCGATGCCCATGTATATATAATGAAAATATTATGTGTAAAGAAAATATAATTTATATATTCGTGTTTAATTACAAAAAAAAAAAACATTTTAATGGTTAGTGATTGTTGCAGACATTCACATTATTTTTTGGGGAAGAGCTTGGCTTGTACAGGCTCATCAGCAGTCGGCACCCCGCTGTAACCAGCAGATCAAAGGAAGGAGCAGTTATTGGCTGACACGTAGCCATCTGAGTTTGG
This sequence comes from Channallabes apus, assembly GCA_030522415.1. Lineage (NCBI taxonomy): Eukaryota > Metazoa > Chordata > Actinopteri > Siluriformes > Clariidae > Channallabes > Channallabes apus. The sequence goes on from CM060106.1 coordinate 17,907,236, forward strand.
AGACCCACAGAACCCCCACTGTATTATAATGCCTCTTCTCACCTTTCATTCATGATTTCGCTGATGGGGGTTTTAAAAACAATTTCGCATATTCGTAGAATTGGGGGTTTTAAAAACAATTAACAAGGCCGAGTAGACGTCTCTGCCTAAAATGTTTTTCGCCAGCAAAACACCTCTCTCTCTCTCTCTCTCTCTCTCTCTCTCTCTCTCTATATATATATATATATATATATATATATATATATATATATATATAAATTCACAATCACATTCCAGCTCTTATTCCCAGCCGTGGACAAATAATGGATGAAATAATTATTCAATGCTGGACACAAACAGCAAAAAACATGAAAAGCCCTAAGCACTTTATTGCTTTTCATCATGTTTTTTGCTGTTTGTGTCTGGCATATATATATATATATATATATATATATATATATATATATATATATATATATACATATATATATATATATATATATATATATATATATATATATATGTATATATAGTTAATTCATGTCTATTTATGATCTAAAAAAAATATAAAAACATATGATCTTTTTACATTTACATTTACATTTAGGCATTTGGCTGACGCTCTTATCCAGAGCGACATACATTTTTATCTCATTATACATCTGAGCAGTTGAGGGTTAAGGGCCTTGCTCAAGGGCCCAACAGTGGCAACTTGGTGGTTGTGGGATTTGAACCTGGGATCTTCCGAACCGTAGTCCAATGCCTTAACCACTATGCTACCCCTGAGTTTTTGAGTTATGAGTTGTTGTTTTTTATTATTCATAAGACAACCTTTCAGTTTTGCAAATATTCTAGTTATAGTGTGTTAAGTCTTTCTTAAACGGTTTTGAGAATTAGACCATCCAGCTAAGATCAATATTATTAATATTAAACATTTTATTTCTATTTATTCTATGTTTTGCTGGAGAAATACATTTTAGGCAGAGACGTCTCGGTCTTGTTAAATAGTTTTAAACCCCTCAATTGTGCCAATTCCCCCATCCGAAACCGGTTTGATAACTTCACACCTAAAGGTGAGAAGAGGGACTGAGCTGTAACTGAGCGCGCTTTCACGTTGTATATACTGTACACACACACACATATACAGGAATGTGCAGAGGGGGGAGGGCGGCGGGTGCGTGAACACCCGCCCCTTTCCTCCAGGATGCCTCAAGTGCCCTTTTTTCTGTGTATGTGCGTATGGAGCCCTGTCTTTGCCCCTCAACAATAAAATGTAACTATTAATCTCAATTTTGCTAAATAAAAGGATCTGGCTTGCATCAGTCACATGCCTGCCATTAACCAATGCTCGCCCTTGAGTGCAGAGCGCGCTTGTTACGAGCCAGGTACGAGCACGCAAAGTGCACGCGCATTTTCTGGAGCTGGAGGAGAAGCAGGCAAATTAACTGGAAGGTGCAGACTGTAGCAAAACAGTAAATAGGGTGTACAGCGCACACTGTAGTCTATAACAACAAATTAATTGAAATAAATGAGCGTGCTGTTTGTGCAACAGCGCAACATACATTACCTGTCCTTTTATGAACTGCACAAGTAGTGGTGGTCATTAACTGCTAGCTAACTGGGTAAGGGGGTTACAGGGGGGTCTGTAGCTCTGTGTCCACCGTTTTAGGGAACATGTTTACTTTTAAGTAAGTTACAGTTTTATTTCACTAAAAGCCATCTAATATGGATATCCACATAATTATGGATTATTATATTTATGATATAAAAAAACACTGTTTTTAAAGAATATATTAAGTAACAGATAATATTAGGTTTATATTTCAAATTAGATAAAATGATGATTTTATAGCAGTAAAATTATTGTATCTCTACAGTTTAAACATTTAATAAGCACTGCATGTGCATGTTTGTGTGTTTTATGTGTATAGATTCTTAAAAATTATTACTAATAATATAATAATCAACAGCAACATTGTACGCCATCAGGTAAAACATAGGCTACATTTGCTCTGCATTGTCCCGACCTGATGACAGTCATACAGTATGATGCAATTCCATATTAGATTTGTTATGAATGTGAGTTGTTGTTATTCAGCATGTTCTATCTTTTTTAACTTTGAGCACCCGCCCCTTTAAACGTCTCTGCACCTCCCTGCACACACATATTGTTCATTCATGTCTTCTGATGATGGTGACACATAGTTAACACTATGAGATAGCCTACTATCAGGAAATTAAATTAATTTCAAGACCATTTAAACCGAGGCATTGTCATGTCTTTCATTGTTTTGTAATGAATCTTTTTTCAAAAGAAAACTGAAAACACAAAATAACCAGAGCTCCGCCGTCTATGCGAGAACGGACGGGATTCTAAAACAAAAAACTACAGATGCTCTCGGGACTTATGACTTTACTGAGGATTTATAGGAAGAGAGAGAGTAGAGTTTGTGCTTTGTGCACTTTAACCCGAGAGCGCGCGCTAAACTGTCGCTCTCCCTCACTCTCTCTCCGGTGTCTTAGACAGACAGAGGCTTGGGCTTTGCTTGTGTCTTCTCCAGCACGCTTTGTCTTTGGCACTGACACCTTTTACTGGTGCGACCGAATGATCAGATGGAGTGTCGCGGGATCACGACCCGGCCCGTTCTTGAACAGCTTATGCGTGGCTCCGCTCCTCGCGCGAGCAGTGTCGTTACATACATATCCACAAATACTTTAACAACATAAACTTATCATGAATTGCATTTTATATAAATGTTACATATGAGACACGCACACAAACACATACTTATATAATATATGCACATACAAACACATACTCATTGTTAATTCATGTCTTCTGATGATGTTGACTCATTTTTACGTTTTAAATAAGACATGCTGGCGTATTCACGAATCAGGACATTCGCATAGTTAACACTATCAGATAACCTACTATCAGGAAATTAAATTAATTTCAAGACCATTTAAACTGCGGCATGGCCATGTCTTTCATTATTTTGTACCTGTTAAGACATTACAAAAACTATATAAGAAACTTTTAAAGCACGAATTTGGGCATCTCATTTCATCATTATGAAAATAACATGAAGCACATATACACACGTTCATTATGAAATATCTGTTGTAAAACAAAATAAAAATTCATGTTTGCTACAGCATTGGAAACAATATTATTTTAGATTAACGGTTAACCTTATACACAATTCATTTGTACTTAGTCTGGCTGTTAGATAAAGTCCTTCCATGCGCCATCTGGCGGATGTTCAGTGAAGCACAACACATTTATTTTTAATTCGTGAATGTTGCCTCCGGCAAGTCGCGGCACGCCGCACGCTAAATTGCGGCCTCTCGCGGGAAAACACGCGCAGTCTTAAAGGCGACATCTGTAATTGCCCACATACAGTATATGAGGATATATGCACATATATGAAACCTCAGTTTCTGTGAAAATCTTTTTGAAACACGTCACTAAAATTAACTGAAATGAGAAATATATCTATAGAAAGCTTAAAGTGTCTACTTTTAAATGATGCAAGTCACATTGAAAACAAATATTCTCAGTTTATGTAATCCGTATGAAACGAAGGAGAGGCACAGAATTTCTGTCGCACTTATATGCTAATGACCCGAGGCAGGACACGCCCACATGCCAATCACACGGAAATCTGTCCAGGTAATTTACATACTAGGCCACGCCCCCGGACAACGGCATGAAAAACGAACACAGAGAGACAGGCTTGAAAATACTCCGATTCAGTGAGTTTTCTGCACGTTTTGGAAAATGGCACGCGCTTACACATCCGAGGAAACTTTTCAGAATGTTCTGGAAAGTGGGAGGAGTTTACATTTACCTCAGAAGAAGACTGTGTGACTCCGATGACGAACGGGAGCATTTTGAACAGAGAATAGACTCATGCTACACCTTCGACTTGGAGACTTGACCAAATTAAAAAGGTAGCCATTATTGTTGAGTAAATGCATAATGCGTTGAGAAGGGAAAACAAAACATTTAAGACTTTATAAGTTCACCACTTTAACCATAGCCTACTTGTATCAATGTTTATTAGCCATCAATGGAGACTGCATAAGGTAGGGCACCCATGATTGTTACTGTATCTGCTTTGGACCTATAATACTAATTCATCACTTGCTCACTTCTTAATCCTACCTTTCCTCTTCTAAAGCCACATTATATTGCGCTGTAAGGTGTGTAGTCCTCTATTTTATAGAACATATAGTGTTGCAAATAACCTCGTGGCACTAATTGTTGTTGTCTGAAGTTTTAATAAATAATCATAATGCTGTCAAAAATAATGTCATAAATAGATTTTCTTTATCAATTAACTTCTATTAACTAAATAAAATTTTAAATATAAATTTTTAAAGTTAAATGGAATGGCTGTGTGAAAGATGCTGAAGCTGACGTGCCAATGGTCTTTTATATTAATGTTGTTCGGAAGCCTGTGTAATGATGTAGTTTCGACATCTATCGACTGAACAGCGTTTTTTCGACTTGTTTTCATGTTATTGTTGTTCAGCAATGGCATGGACGTGATGTTTTGGCAAAAGAAGGGTGGGATGGTGGTTGATGGTGACTGAAAGCGGTGACTGAGTAGATTGGACGTCACAGCAGCTCGTGAAAAGGCAGAGCTACTTTATGCAGGCTGTGTGCATTCTACTGTGGATTGACTGTTTTGAAACTTATATGGTAGTTACATAGCCCCTAGACCTCAGTTACCATGAAAAAAGCCATGAAATTTCAGTTTTGACCATATGGGATCTTAAACAAGGACGTCATCTTTTTTAAATTATTGTTTGTTCGGGGAGGAATTATAGACCACAATGTCAGCATGATCTTGGGTTGTTTCCTTATCACTTCTTGTGTGCGTTTGGCTGTAGCTTGCACACCAGACAGAGTTGTTGGCGATTCTTCCTATTGTAAAGTCATGCAGTGTGTAATCTCCTGTCGCCAATTCATTGTGCAGTGTGAACACAGCAGCAACTAAATGCTACCACAGATTGTACAGTGTGAAAACAATGGTGATCCGATGACTTTGAAAATCATGCAGTGTGAGTTTGAGGAGAAGGTAAAAAGCAATACAAAACAAATAATGTACAGTTTATGTTGTCATTACTTTGCTCTCAAACTAAATGCAATGTAATAATAGGCATTATTTAATAATAACATTAACAGTGCAGCATGCATCTAACTCTGGGTAAAAAGCTTATAATAAAATCACCAAAATAAGTCTTCACGTTAAGAATAAATATGCAAACAGTACGGAATCTGAGCGTACAGATTGGAAATTTGTGCATACAGTTTGTTAATCCGTGGCCACGATTTGTTAAACTGAGGGAACAGTTTAAGTATTTGTGAGTGCGGGGGGACAAATTGCAAAACCGTCGCCACGGATTGATTTTTTATTTATTTATTTTTTTGGTCCTACAGGTTTTTTTTTTTTTTTTTGCACATAACAGACTACATTGTTACATTAAGTATATTTGTTTTCATAGCATTGAATATGTACATTGTAGGACAACATTTGCAGATTGTGAAATAACACATACAGGTCCTTCTCAAAAAATTAGCATATTGTGATGAAGTTCATTATTTTCTGTAATGTACTGATAAACATTAGACTTTCATATATTTTAGATTCATTACACACAACTGAAGTAGTTCAAGCCTTTTATTGTTTTAATATTGATGATTGTGGCATACAGCTAAAAAAATTAGCATATCATGAAAAGGTTCTCTAAACGAGCTATTAACCTAATCATCTGAATCAACTAATTAACTCTAAACACCTACAAAAGATTCCTGAGGCTTTTAAAAACTCCCAGCCTGGTTCATTACTCAAAACCGCAATCATGGGTAAGACTGCTGACATGACTACTGTCCAGAAGGCCATCATTGACACCCTCAAGCAAGAGGGTAAGACACAGAAAGACATATCTGAACGAATAGGCTGTTCCCAGAGTGCTGTATCAAGGCACCTCAGTGGGAAGTCTGTGGGAAGGAAAAAGTGTGGCAGAAAACACTGCACAACGAGAAGAGGTGACCAGGCCCTGAGGAAGTGGAGAAGGACCGATTCCAGACCTTGGGGGACCTGCGGAAGCAGTGGACTGAGTCTGGAGTAGAAACATCCAGAGCCACCGTGTACAGGCGTGTGCAGGAAATGGGCTACAGGTTGCAAATTTTGCATGTCATTCGGAAATCAAAGTGCCAGAGTCTCGAGGAAGACTGGGGAGAGGGAAATGCCAAAATGCCTGAAGTCCAGTGTCAAGTACCCACAGTCAGTGATGGTCTGGGGTGCCATGTCAGCTGCTGGTGTTGGTCCACTGTGTTTTATCAAGGGCAGGGTCAATGCAGCTAGTTATCAGGAGATTTTGGAGCACTTCATGCTTCCATCTGCTGAAAAGCTTTATGGAGATGAAGATTTCATTTTTCAGCACAACCTGGCACCTGCTCACAGTGCCAAAACCACTGGTAAATAGTTTACTGACCATGGTATTACTGTGCTCAATTGGCCTGCCAACTCTCCTGACCTGAACCCCATAGAGAATCTGTGGAATATTGTGAAGAGAAAGTTGAGAGACGCAAGAAAAGCCATAGCAATACCACATATCAGCCAGAATTCAACCACATGAACCAGAACTGACCCTATTCTGGGCCACAGTTTGCTTTTATTCTGGCCCAGATCCGGCCCACACCAGACACTTACATCTGGCCCACATACCGCATGGAATGATGGCCCTTGGGCGGTCCACTCCTGTTTGCCAGATCTGAGCCACAAATAAGCCAAAGCAATACCACATATCAGCCAGAATTCTACCAAATGAACGAGAACTGACACTTTCCATGGCCTCAATTTGCTTTTATTCTGGCCCAGATTCAGCCAAACCTGACATTTACATCCAGCCCACATACTGTACCACATGTAATGATAACCATGAAATTACAGATATACCAGAAATTACCATAATTTGCACCACTGTTGATTGTTATTCTTACCCTGAACTTTCTCACATCCATATTGTTTATATGGCCCACTTGCTGAATGAAATTGTGACATTATGGCAGTGTACTGTATTTGCAAGATGTGGTTCACAAGCAGGTCACAGGTCAGCTACAGGTCAGATAAGATTTAATATAAAAAAAACTATAACTTTACCCTAAATAAGCCACATACTATATTTTACTCAATGACAATGGCAAGTAAATCATGTATCAACAAAATAACAATAACTAATTAAAACAAACAAACAAACAAACAAACACAAAATAGCTTTGCAAGAAACACTTTATGAAACAATAAAGCATTTATCAACAATGTTTAAACATTCAGTAAAGAGAAATGAAAAATAGCCTTCTTATGTTTAAAAAAGATAGGAAGAAAACATTTCTGAAATAATTAAATCATGAACACAAAACAGCTTTACAAAAAACACTGTAGAAAAATGTGAAAAAAGTGAATCCAACAGAAAACATTCCGGAAATGATTGTATCATTAATTTGTATTATTATCAATGATCTGTTTACATTTTTGCTAAATGTTCAAAAACAAAACAAAAAAATATAAGGTCACAAAATAGCTTAATTAGAAACACTATACACAATAACACAGAACAATATGTTTTTATAAGATAAGATAAACTCTTTAACTATTCAATACAGTGTAAAACATGGCAATAGACACTATGTAAACATTTTAGTGTTCTTGACTGGGCCCAGCAGTGTCATTGTGATCTTGTAGACCTTTATATCATTTAAAAATAAAATGTTGAGTCAATAAAACATGCATGATCTCTTGTTTTTGCAAGATCTGACTAATTTATTTAACTAATATTATTTTCTACATTTTGTTTTGACTTGTGTGCCTTACTTCCAGAAATGTTATAAAACAGACATTGCAACTGACTTACAGTTTTTCTGGAGAGTCCGTCTTCGCTCCTCTCTTTCTCTTCTCCCTCCATCACTTTCAAGGTGAAGCCATCGTTTTATGTAGCACTCAACCTCTTGATCAGTTGCTGTTGCTGTAAGTCTGTTGTTTCTCACAGTCCCTAAAAATATGAACAATCTGGTGACCCAAGGATCAAGTGCAAAATGTTCTTGTTTGCTGAACATGATTTGCATGGTAAAACTTTAAACACATTCTGGAAGTGGACAAAGATGCAAGTTTGACACTTGCTTGGAACATCATACTTCAACTATCCTTTCTGATTCCATCCAGGCCTATAAGGTTAACAGAGAATGCCTTGCCTTTTGCTAAACATGTAAATATTTTCTGTAGTTTCTGAAGGGCATTACTAAATGAATTGATACGATTTATAAACAAAATAAGATATATCAAACCAACAAGTATTCAAATGTTTACTGTACCTTGTCCCACACTTGTTTTGGCTGTGTATTGTATTGACAAGTACAGATATTGAATTATCTCATTCTAAGTTATCAAAGGGGAATGATATGAATTAGTCAATATCCACTGTCTATGTTTAGATAAATAACATCCATGAATCTATTTCAGACTAAGATTAAGAGAGACTTATCACTAAAACACACAAGACTTAACAATAAAACATCACAGAAGGTCTTGGTCAGAAAAAGACTTGTTAAGGAAAGTTTCTATCTAAAGATTTATTATATTGTAATGTCAGCGGCAAAAAAGACACTGCTGAGCAGCAAACATGTGTTTGAATCAATTGGAGTTTCAAGATCCTCTTCATACAGACTGGCAGTGGTGTGTATAGCTGTGTTTTAGCTACTGCACAGTGCCTGTAGTAACACATGAAGACTTTAAATTCAGTGTTTTATTCACTGACGAATGTCACACTATGATGGATGATCCAGATGGGTGGGTTTCTAATAACTGGTGAATGACCACCCTATTCCAATTAGACTGCAACATCAGCAAGGAGGTGATGGGTAATGATTTGGGTTGGAATATTTGGAAGTATGATGCAAGGTCATTCTAGGGTGTAAAAATTACTTTTGCAAGATATGTTTAGCTTATAATTGAGCATTTTCTGCTGTGGTATAAAATGAATAATAGTGCCCTCTGAAATAGAAGGAATTTCATGCAGAACAACACACTCTTATGCTTATCTAATTTTATGCTGCAAATATACCATGGTGGTAAACAGTTGAACATGTGTTTCTGTGCAGGTTTCTCTTTGTGAGGTTTGGTTAGCAACAGCTAAAACACCATGGTATGTTTGCAGCATGAGATTGTAACGCTCAGAATTATTATTTGAGCTAATTACACTAAATCGGGGTCTAAGATCTATAAACGGGTTGATTACACTCACTTCCGGTATTGCGCAACCTTCGCGGAGCAAGGAAAGACGGACACAACAACAATTTCCCAAAACCAAACCAAAGTGTATTATGTACAAAATACAAACAAATGAAGTGCAACAAAAAAACAATATATACAACATATAAACAAATATATACAATGTCAGTAGTGTGTGCGAGTGTGTGAGTGCGTATGTATGAATGTCCAAGTCCGTGTTATTGAAAATGAATGGGATGGTGAAATGGGGAAACGGCTCGAGCTCACCGGTGAAAGATGGTAAGTCCGGGAGCTCGAGAAACGGAATCAGAGGGGTATAGTTGACGTCCAGGACCAGAATAATCCAAAGGCAGTGAACTAGCTCTCTCTCTTTCTCCATATACAGCGCTGCTTTCTTCATCTCCCCGTGTTGATTGTTGTGCCGGTTCCGGCTTTATACCGGCACACGTGACCTGATAGGTCATCAGGGTTCCCTCGCGGCACAGCTGTGCATGCGCGCGAGAGCTTAACCCCGGAACCAAGGCACCGTTGCCATGGGGACGAAAATAACCGAAAGGGGTCAGTTTGTGTGTGCAGGTGAGCAACATTAGCTCCTTCCCTTTTCCCCTGCAGTTTAACCGCCCCTTTATGTGGCTGCGCTACATAGACCCCCCCCCCCCCCCCAGCCTCCGGCGTGTGAGGAGAGGACCGCACTAGCGCTTTTTTAGTTCCACTTTCTCGGCTTTGTGGGTTGCCCCCAGATCTAGTGTCAGTCCATTGGTTCTTTTTAGAGTCTTTTCGCAGGACCCTCCCACTGGGCACTAGCTCACCTGACAAGTCTTTGATGGGCAGAGGAAAGAGATGGAGTCCATCGCCAAACCAGCCCGCCCGGTGGCTCTGGCACCTCGAGCTGCCGGGAACTGTGGTAGCTGGCTTCTTTGGCATGCTGACCTGTTGATGGTGTTGTCTCTTCCTCCGCTGTGATCTTGGTGTCGGTCGGTTCTGTGTCAGTGGCTGGGTCTGTGGAGTGTTGTTGGGTGGTAGGCTGCTCCAGCGGCCCCTGGTTCGCTTAGCCTCACTCTGGGTGTTCTGGCAGACCTCGCGCGCACCCACGTACCGCCAGACGTCCTTGCGGATGGTGGGCCACCAGGCGACGTCTAGGAGGCTTAGTAGGGTTTTTAGCCCCCCTCGGTGGCCACCCGACGGCTTTTGGTGAAAGTCTTGTAGGTACGTCTGGACGTTTGTAGGTGGGACTACCAGCTGGAGTGCTCCTCCCTTCTTCCTCGGAACTCTACGGTGTAACGCCCCCTGGTGGTGTTCGAAAGAGACACCCTGGTTCTGGGTCGCTCCGACATCGACCACCGTGGCTATTAGCGCCACCTGGAGACCTTCCCGCTGTGGCGGTTCCACCTCTGCGAGGTCTCTGGGAGGGGCGGCTGACCGCTCCGAGGTAGGTTGAGGAGCTTCGGCTTTGGTTGGCACGGCGTAGTAGAGCTGAGAGGGTGCAGAGAGGGGCTGGTCGTTGGACGGTCCAGCTTGGGCCAGAGTAGAAGTGGGCAGTGGTGCTCCTTTCTTCTCATTCTCCTGGTTGTCCTTCTCAGGTGTTGCAACGGTTGGACGATCAGCTGAATGTAGAGCTGGAGGTGGAGAAGACGCCGCGGAGTGTGCTACAGATCTGAGGGTGGTGGGTGTGTTAAAGAGGCGCAGCTTCTTCATCTGTTTCTCCCAGACGATATCACGGCGCAGGAAACAGTCCGCTACTGCTTTCTCCAGTTTCCCTAGCGACTCTCGGCAGTAGCGCTCCAGCTCATCTAGCTTGGTGTCTACTGCCTGTCGAAAACTGAGTTCACGGTTTAAGCTGCTGTCCATGGAATCTCTGAAATTCCTCTCCAACACACCCACATTTTCAGTCATAGCCACTACATCCCCTTTACATTGCTCAAGTTCAGCACGCATCGTTTTTAAACTATCAGACATATTAGACACAAGACCCTCAATGTTATCATGTCTATCTGATACATATAATGAACTAAGCAATGATTTAGGATTACGCCTTGTCACAAATACACATTCCTCATCCAGTGTTTTACTACCGGCAACATAGTTGGCCCTCCCGGTCCTACTAGCATTAGCAAGCAAGTTAGCCTTAGCACTAGCCATATTAGCGTCTATTTTGCTCCACGAATTCACACAACACCGGAAAATTACCCTAATAATTAGACTCCCCGTACGGGCCACCAATATGTAACGCTCAGAATTATTATTTGAGCTAATTACACTAAATCGGGGTCTAAGATCTATAAACGGGTTGATTACACTCACTTCCGGTATTGCGCAACCTTCGCGGAGCAAGGAAAGACGGACACAACAACAATTTCCCAAAACCAAACCAAAGTGTATTATGTACAAAATACAAACAAATGAAGTGCAACAAAAAAACAATATATACAACATATAAACAAATATATACAATGTCAGTAGTGTGTGCGAGTGTGTGAGTGCGTATGTATGAATGTCCAAGTCCGTGTTATTGAAAATGAATGGGATGGTGAAATGGGGAAACGGCTCGAGCTCACCGGTGAAAGATGGTAAGTCCGGGAGCTCGAGAAACGGAATCAGAGGGGTATAGTTGACGTCCAGGACCAGAATAATCCAAAGGCAGTGAACTAGCTCTCTCTCTTTCTCCATATACAGCGCTGCTTTCTTCATCTCCCCGTGTTGACTGTTGTGCCGGTTCCGGCTTTATACCGGCACACGTGACCTGATAGGTCATCAGGGTTCCCTCGCGGCACAGCTGCGCATGCGCGCGAGAGCTTAACCCCGGAACCAAGGCACCGTTGCCATGGGGACGAAAATAACCGAAAGGGGTCAGTTTGTGTGTGCAGGTGAGCAACATTAGCTCCTTCCCTTTTCCCCTGCAGTTTAACCGCCCCTTTATGTGGCTGCGCTACAAGATAGTAACCAACACCTCACTCATAACCCAGTTCTAATAAAAGGTATTTTTTAACTTTCCCTAAGTTGGAATTTAGGATGGTATTTTAGAATGGACATCAACACTACCCTTGAGTGCTTTTACTCCACCATTTTGTAAAAGAAATTAGTAAAAATGTAGTACAATTGTCTATAGCTAAAGACAGGAAGGCAAATACATAGAATGGCATGAGGGTGAACAGGTTATGAATTTTATATTTGGGTGACCTAGTAAACTGTTCAAAATACTGTGCATCCGTGAGTGATAATAGAATTGCTGCTGTCCAACATACAACTTAAGTGGCTGGGAATACTAATAAACTAACCTATTATTTTATGTGGTAAGGCAATGTTATTACCATTTTGTTTTTGAGGTCTTCCTCTTCTCTGAGACGTTTTTCCAAAGCAAGGAGGGCAGTCACATCTTTGAGCGGCAGCACTTCTTCCTTGAGGGGATCCTGGCCCTGGGCATGTTGGCATGTTTTTTGCAGATTCATCTGAATCACTTTAAGTTGTTCCAAAATCATTTCTTGATTTGTAAGAAGTTTGTGCAGTAGAGCTAAAAGATTACATTGAACATACAGTATAAGAAAAAAATCACTCTACTAATCAGTTGAACTGGAAAAACCCTTATTAAGGATGCTTCAGAATCAAAATACAGTGGTGTGAAAAACTATTTGCCCACCTCCTGATTTCTTATTCTTTTGCATGTTTGTCACACTTAAATGTTTCTGCTCATCAAAAACCATTAAATATTAGTCAAAGATAACATAATTGAACACAAAATGCAATTTTTAAATGAAGGTTTACGTTATTAAGGGAGAAAAAAAACCTCCAAATCTACATGGCCCTGTGTGAAAAAGTGATTGCCCCCCTTGTTAAAAAATAACTTAACTGTGGTTTATCACACCTGAGTTCAATTTCTGTAGTCACCGCCAGGCCTGATTACTGCCACACCTGTTTCAATCAAGAAATCACTTAAATAGGAGCTACCTGACACAGAGAAGTAGACCAAAAGCACCTCAAAAGCTAGACATCATGCCAAGATCCAAAGAAATTCAGGAACAAATGAGAACAAAATTAATTGAGATCTATCAGTCTGGTAAAGGTTATAAAGCCATTTCTAAAGCTTTGGGACTCCAGCGAACCACAGTGAGAGCCATTATCCACAAATGGCAAAAACATGGAACAGTGGTGAACCTTCCCAGGAGTGGCCGGCCGACCAAAATTACCCCAAGAGCGCAGAGACAACTCATCCGAGAGGCCACAAAAGGCCCCAGGACAACATCTAAAGAACTGCAGGCCTCACTTGCCTCAATTAAGGTCAGTGTTCACGACTCCACCATAAGAAAGAGACTGGGCAAAAACGGCCTGCATGGCAGATTTCCAAGGCGCAAACCACTTTTAAGCAAAAAGAACATTAAGGCTCGTCTCAATTTTGCTAAAAAAACATCTCAATGATTGCCAAGACTTTTGGGAAAATACCTTGTGGACCGACGAGACAAAAGTTGAACTTTTTGGAAGGTGCGTGTCCCGTTACATCTGGTGTAAAAGTAACACAGCATTTCAGAAAAAGAACATCATACCAACAGTAAAATATGGTGGTGGTAGTGTGATGGTCTGGGGTTGTTTTGCTGCTTCAGGACCTGGAAGGCTTGCTGTGATAGATGGAACCATGAATTCAACTGTCTACCAAAAAATCCTGAAGGAGAATGTCCGGCCATCTGTTCGTCAACTCGAGCTGAAGCGATCTTGGGTGCTGCAGCAGGACAATGACCCAAAACACACCAGCAAATCCACCTCTGAATGGCTGAAGAAAAACTAAATGAAGACTTTGGAGTGGCCTAGTCAAAGTCCTGACCTGAATCCTATTGAGATGTTGTGGCATGACCTTAAAAAGGCAGTTCATGCTAGAAAACCCTCAAATAAAGCTGAATTACAACAATTCTGCAAAGATGAGTGGGCCAAAATTCCTCCAGAGCGCTGTAAAAGACTCGTTGGAAGTTATCGCAAACGCTTGATTGCAGTTATTGCTGCAATAACTGGCCCAACCAGTTATTAGGTTCAGGGGGCAATTACTTTTTCACACAGGTCCAATGTAGGTTTGGATTTTTTTTCTCCCTAAATAATAAAACCCCTCATTTAAAAACTGCATTTTGTGTTTACTTGTGTTATCTTTGACTAATAGTTAAATGTGTTTGATGATCAGAAACATTTTGTGTGACAAACATGCAAAAGAATAAGAAATCAGGAGGGGGGCAAATAGTTTTTCACACCACTGTATATATGCATTTTATATATATATATATATATATATATATATATATATATATATATATATAATGTTGTTCCATAAATTACTTATAAGCCAGACCATTTGAAATAGTTGGTTCCTGTGTGTCTCTGACTTTCATCTAGTTGATGAGGTTGAGGACTAGTCACAGACCATCTTGGTTCAGGACTTCTTGATTGTCTAGGACTTCTTACAGTCTGCCTAGGCTCAGGACTTGTACGAGGCTATCTGAGATCCAGGCTTGTCCTTTGTTCTTGTGGTTCAGGCCGTTGAACTTTTCTCCTTACTGCAGACTGTATATCAAAGTTCGGCAATCTTATTTTTGGGGCTGAAGGCAATGTCCTTTTTTGTTTGACAGCAACTTCCTCCTCACTCTCACTTTCAAAGCGAATGTTTGGTCTTGTAATGGGAAACAGAAATCAAACCAAAATTGATTTCAATTAATTAAAAGTACTATTTTTTAGACGAGGGCTTCTTAAAGTCCGAACCCGGAGGGAATTTTATCCGGACCTGCTTGATTTCACGTGGTGCAGCTCATTTTCATACGACCTGGTAGCACAGACGTAATGTGTCAACCAAGAATTGATGCGCTGTTTGACATTTTCAGAAGGAAACTTTTCAGACGCAATAAGACGTGATGGGCAGAGGTGTGCTAATCAAAGTCAACAAGATGCGCACACCAGAGTGAAGAAATACTTCAGAATAAAGTCAAATCATGAAGAAAGCGGTACGTTTTAAATTCTGTTAGTGGTTGTGTTGAATGTTGTAGTTTATGTTAGGTTAAATGATAGATTAAAAATATATTAATAAACATCTCTGTTTGTGTGTTAATGTGTTAGTGCTAACGCAAATCCATTTACTTGTCCTTATTAACCATTTAATACTTTAATAATTTTACTGGGACAAAATAAACATGCCAAGTTTTGTTTCTAATATATATAAGGGCTGCAACTAACGATTATTTTGATAATCGATTAGTTGGTTGATTATGTTTTCGATTAATCGGATAAAAGCTAGACGCTTTAATTTGATGTTTTGCTTAACTATATAAAACCATAAATCAGGGTATTATTTATGTATAACAGTAAACTTAAAAAAATGCAATAGCCACATAGAGTTTAATGATCTTTAATTTTGACATTTAAACCTTATTGTATGTAAATATTATAATTGCAGATGGCAAGTTGATGGCAAGTTGACAGTGTGTGTGTGTGTGTGTGTGTGTGTGTGTGTGTGTGTGTGTATATATATATATATATATATATATATATATATATATATATATATATATATATATATAATGTCTGAATATGTCAGTGTATATTGAGGTTTTCATGAGCTGTATGCCACAATCATCAATATTAAAACAATAAAAGGCTTGAACTACTTCAGTTTGTGTGTAATGAATCTAAAATATATGAAAGTCTAATGTTTATCAGTACATTACAGAAAATAATGAACTTTAGCACAATATGCACATTTTTTGAGAAGGACCTGTGTGTGTACAGTATATGAAATTGTGTGCTGTTCAATTATCATGTATTGCTTTGGTACTGAAATTGGTAGCCGTGGAATTTTACTGGTATTGGAACCGACTACTGAAATTTTGGTACCGTGACGACACTAGTTCCGGACCTTTGACATTCATGTAAATTCAGATTTGGACCTTTGAATGTAGACTTTGAGAAGCCCTGCTTTAGATGGTAATTCTGGGCAGATATATTGCACTTACAGGCGTTTTCGCTTTTTCTTTGGAATGTCATCCTCGTCTTCCTCTGCTGTTTGAAGATCAGTGTGGGCTTCAGCTTCAGGAAGTTTTAATCGAGCAATTTTGTAGTTTGCTGTAAAATAGAAAAATCTCATAAGATGATTGGTAAAACCACTAAATCATAAAAGTAAACGTGATATGCATACCAGCTGTATATAAAATTCGAACACCAAATGCATCCCATGTGTGTCCAGGCTGCTCCTGGCTCCGTATGGCCTTCACTAATTCGTCAGGTTTGTAGTGAGCTTGGCCATTGACATATTTCATCTGCAACCCACAGTGCTGGCACAACTTCAACTTCTTGGGTTTCCAGAAACTCCACAATGTGAAACATGGCTTAGAAAACAAACAGACATTAGCTGTAAGATTGTGAACAATATGAACAATATTATATACAAACAATAAAAACTATTTTAAAAATAACTGAAAGAGGTTTTACTTAAGAAAGTTATCCATCCCCTTATGAAAAAGAAGATTATTGCTATTAGTGCTATTTATTTTAAACTTAAAATAGGAATGAATACTTTTATAAACTAGAAAGTGGGCCAATTTAGTCCAAAGTGCTATTCGTGCTATTAGTCAGAGGTGGAAAGAGTAATAAAATTTTGTACTCAAGTACAAGTACCGTTACTTCAGTGAAATTTTACTTAAGTACAAGTAAAATTACCATTATAAAAATCTACTCAAGTAAAAGTAAAAAGTAGCTCATTAAAAAATTTACTCAGAGTAAAAGTTACCGAGTTACTTTTTTATTTTTATTTTGTTAACAGCGGGGGTGGGATGAGGCATTCTAGCATAGTTCAAAAAAGATGAGCAGATATAAAATCTCAAACTAGTTGTTTTTAACTGAAGGAACACCTTTGCGTAATAAAGCTGTTGTCTTTCTTGTGCTTGAAAATCAAAGTGGTCACTTAAATATGGTGTTACGTCCCAGTCTAGGGTCATACAGCAAAATAATGGTTCAGGGTTCTATTTTAAACTGTATGGAAATGGTGGTATATGGCAGAAAGAACTAGATCCAATCATTAACTGATGAAACAATGAGGTTTGTATACACACACACACACACACACAACAGGAGGAGGATCAGATTCAGGTTGGACCCAGGCCAAAATAATCAACAAAATGGTATTTATATTTAGTAGCTAGATTACCTGCAAAAAAAAAAAAAAAAAAAACACAAACAAAAATACAGGTACCTTCCCGGACTCCCTAAACCTATATAAACTATATAAACTATATAAACTAGAAACCTAAGCTAAACTATATAAAATACCTGGCTCAAAAAAGTCTCACAGTCTAATATTTCATTGGATTGTTTTAGCTATGATTAAGCTGTGGGACTGCTTTGATAAAATTATATATACATAATATATATAAGGTTATCACCCACCCCCCATCATTCCGTACAATAAGGTAGTCAGCTATCTTCATTTTATTGCCACATAACATCCTGAGCAAATAAATTCCCAAATAAACTCCCTCTTCCAAAAATAAATGGCAGCCACGCCCCTGCTACTAGTGAGTGCACAGACATACAGTGAAATTATCTATAAATATATACAAAGACCAACCAAACCAAAGGGACAAAGCAATAATCAAAGTCAATTGGAGGCAAAAAGTCAAACCGGAATACACAACCAAATGTCAAAACGCCAAAATCACAACCTCTTTCATCTTTCCCGCGTCTCTCTCCAGTCGCGCTAGTCGATGACGTCACTCAGGGCGGAAGCGACCGTGTGGAAGGTCAGGAAGATGCCGATGTCAGAAAACCTGGAGTGGAGTCTGGAGCGGCGCGCGACCAGGACATGATACACACGCGGCGCAACAGGGCATTTATACAAAGCATAATATTTTTATTGTTTTAGCATTTTCATTCATTTATTTTTTACTCAGTAGCGAATATGATTTAAAATGTAGCGAATTACAATACTTCAAACAAAACGTACTTAAGTAAAAGTAAAATTACAGATTTTTAAAACTACTTTAAAAAGTAGAAATACACAAAAAAGCTACTCAATTACAGTAACGCGAGTAAAAGTAATTCGTTACTTTCCACCTCTGCTATTAGTACACTATAAGTATACTATAATAAACTTCAAGTATACCTCTTTTTCTTAAAGATCTTTAAAACTTATGATATTAGTATAAACATGGGATACACACCTACAGGGATTATGAAAGGCAGGCTCTCTCCGCAGTTTAAACTTGATGTTGATCTGCACAAAAAGTGTCAATATTTCTTTTCAAGATAAAAAAAAAAAAAGCTTGTAAAGCTTAAAATTTCGCTGTCTACCACAACCACCACAACGCTAATACTGCAACCTAGAATGGGTCTGCATGTAAAAGTGGAATAACAACAAATCCAACCTCCAAAGGCAACCGGACACACTTTTGCACACTACTGTCTAACTTAAAGCACATCAAATTTGGTGACAAATCTGATACAAAGCAAATTCCCAATTCTGTGGAGTCAATGGGATAGTCAAAAAACTTTGCGATGTGTCTATATTCTTTGTAAACAATGTATTCCTCGAACTCACAGATGATTATATTTTGAACCAAGACAATCTTGTTGTTCAACTTTATACACCTGTCCCTCTCTGATGAGTTGATCATAATATCATCAATTGCCAGTTCTTTGAATTGGGACACTGTTCCTGAAAAGCCAGATGGAACTGGTCCATCTGAGTGAAGCATTCTAAATTTTTTGTTGGGTTTACATGGTTCCTCCTCATTCAAAGTGTTTGAATGAAGTTCAGATATTCGGCGTACAACTTGTTGCAGGGGTGAGCTAGGTTTTCTAACCATCCCTTTAATTTGTTTTAAATAGTTCTCATAAGGAAACCCTGATATTAAATCTTAGTGTCCATGCACCTTCACATCATCACTAAGATGAATCAGACCATGAATGTTATAAACTAAAAACCCATGACCATAGAGTTCTCCAAAATGTTTAACAAATGATCTAAGCAGAGTGTTGGCAAAGTCATTTAACAGGAAACAGTATGTTGGACTTGCCAAGATGTATATACCCACAGACAGCAGCATAAAATTGTGATAAACCTCAGTAGGCAGAAAATCCCTCAAAACTACTGGACCAGGGTAAAGTAAGAACTGCCTAAGTTCTGTGGCTTTCCAACGCAACTTCTCATCTAGGCCCCTTGGCCTTCGAGCAAATTCTGAAGGTATATAACTTCTGAGTGAAAGCAGTTTGTCTGAAATTAATTTCACCTGTGTGGAAGAAATACGACAACGTAACTTTCCACCAGCACTGATCCACAAATCAAGAAGACGGCGCATCACACCTAAGCATACTAAGTGCATATAGTCATGCGGAAATCCACTGACCATAGGGACAGAGGTTTCACAAAATGGGGAATGCTTTAAATGGTGGTCTTCATCTTCTGCATTTAAAAAAGATATTTCTGTTCTCACGTTAGCATCAAGCTCTGGGAATGTCATGCGATTATTAATGTAAATGCCTGGCTGTACACATTTATCACACCCACTGTACCCATTGTGTGACTTAATACCCTTAACGAAGGCTCTCGCTGGCGCATCACATACTGTATTACAGAGCACACAGTCAAAAAAAAGGTCTTGCCATTTACAACAAATCCAGTGCTCATAGATTTCAACTCACAAATCAGATCCTTTACAGTAGATATTCTGACAGTGACTGAGGCTTTGAGTTTCCACAGAAAAGAGCAATGAGCACAGGCTTTCTACTGTAACCATGGAGCATTCCTAAAATTGGCCAAAACTGTATACCTGAACTTTTAAAAATTGGAAGACCATCAATGTTTAATTGTAATTTGAAACTGTGCTGATTCTGAAAAACTGATGTCAACTTCTCAAAAAAGCGACTGAACATTTTCTGTATGCCAAAATAATAGAATGACCCACTTGCCAAAGAAGCAACACTATGGCAAGTCTGTGTTTTAAGTAAAGTTTTGGCATCTTTTGGCAAGAAGGGATGATGGAACTTTAGTATAGTCAAAAGGGCGGACAAAGCAATTAATGAAACACCAAAACGTGTTGCCCAGTCTCTCAAACAACCTGCTAAATCATTGTTAGGAATATCTTCCCCTTGATCAACATGGTTATCTTCATCAAATGATTCACTTTCTTCATTGCTTTCTGATCCAGAATTTGATGGCAAATCAAAGCCTGAAGCAACTACTTCGTGTTCTACGTTATTTTCTGCAGTATTATCTTCAACTCTGATGTCCTCATCATTTAAAGATTGAAACAACTGGTTGACTCTTTTAACAGCCTTTTTTCTTAAATTACTTCGAGTAATGTTCCAATTTTCCCTCTCCATGACACACACTAACAATTACTCTTCAAAAATTGATGTAATAAGTCAATAGCCAGGTATTCTAAAAAAAAAAAAAAAAAAAAACAATTACATAGATATTCTAAACAATTACATTGATATTCTGTATAAGAATAAAATGTAGAGGCATCAAATGTACCTTTATGTTGACATTCCACTTGCCACTCTTCTTTTACCCCTCACCGGCAAATTTCTGTAACACAAGCACACTGTTAAAATCATGTGCCTAATTTGTGCATTATTGTTAGCATTAGTTAAAGATTGCTAGACCAGAGCTTCCTAAACTTCAGAGATGTTAGATTCCCCAAAACATACCAAAATTCACAAGACCCCTATATTATTTTTATTCTTGGTGATTTTAAATGTTTAATACATGGACTAACAAAGTCTTTTTTTTTTTAAACAATCCACATTTATTACCAGTTTGTAAGCATTTCCTGTCAATTACAGTATGTTCACCCCAAATGATAAAATACTGTAGTACACTAATGTATTATCTACTACAAGCTGTAGTAACATTACTACTAATAATAAGAGATATGAAAAACAAGTTTATTGAAGTGAGCTATTTGCATACTTATTTTAAAATTAAAAAAGGAAAGTATACTCTTATAAACTAGAAATTAGTACACTACTAGTACATTGATACTAGAATACTAATTTTAAAAAGTTTACTTTTACAATTACTTGACCTTTACTTAAGTATACTTATAAAAATTAACTTCAAGTACCTGTATACTTCTTTTTTCTTAATAGTAAGTAATATGCAGCTGTTAGAGTATTGTTTTAAACGGCACCATAGTATATAATAATAATATATTCTGGTGAAATTATGAATTGGTGAAAGGTAAAATGATAAACGAACTGTGGCAGTTCGTCTATTTCAGATTGGGAAGCACTGAGTGTATTTTTAACCGGAATTTCTCTTATTAGAAAAGCTGATTGTACTTACAGTAATAGAAGCATAGCCTACCATCTCAAAGCTCTATGTAATTCTGGCCAGAGGTTTATCATTATTACTATATCTTTGTTAACAGACATTTACTGTAAGCGTTTGTCATCTAACTTAATACTAAAGCACTGTTTGCCGCCTTCGAGAGTGAACGTTTTTTACAGCCCCCAACGTTGTACCACCTCGATGGCGAGGTAATATGAATGTACAGTATATCAGCAGCAGGTATATAAAAAGTTAGTGTTACGGATAGTTACCAAATGGCATATAGCTAGCAAGCTCCATTCGAGTAAACGATTAGCGAAAACATTTTATTTAAACATTTTTACCTACTAGAGCTTTGCTGCTGAACTGTTAAATATTTCTCCTCAAACAACATAAACTAATGTGCATACTAGCTGCACTAAGCTGAATGACAATAATAATATTATTTAGGCAGACATACAAGTTTTTCAAAAGCTTACCTTTGCACAGCTTTCCGCAAACACCATCAGTCCGCTCACTGAGCAAAAGCGCGCCTCTTCGCTTTCTTCAAAGCGGCAAAATTAAAATTTAAAGATCGAGAACTCCCGCCTGAACGCAGGCCACAGATTGAACTACTGATTGGCCATATTTATACAAATATATACACTATCTTAACGAAGTTAAAGCATTAGCTTTTACAAAACTGTCACTTGAAATGCAGCATGATAAAAAAAATATTTAAACATGAATAATATAAAGATATAACCCCCCGCCCTATGTTTATGTGTAGCACCACAGCCCTGTGAACTGAATCACTCAATCACAATTACATCTACATTTTCTGAAATTATTTAGCCAAATATAATGCAAAGTGTTGTGTGTGTGAAAAAAAAATCATGTGAAGTCAGACTGTGCTATTGCTTGAAAAACAATGCATCACAGTCTTGCATTTTACAAATAATGAGATAATCCTAAAACAAAGTATGTGAAGGGCCTGCACTTCAAAATACAGAGCAAATGACACAGATGTGTCACCCAAATGACACAGCATGTTCCATGTGCTATTCCACAATGGCTTGAATTTCAGTCTGACCTGGAATCTTCATCACCATTTCCTGTTTTCTCACTACCCACACGGAAAGAACCTATATAAACATATATGTTTTAATATAGGTTTTGATATAGGTTTTTAATATATGTGACATATATAAAATTGGCCGTTTTCCTATATTATATGTACATATATGTACATATATGCGTGCATATACAGTATGCGTGCATATATGTACCTATATAGACATATATAAAATTGGCCGTTTTCCTATATTATATGTACATATATGCATGCATATATGTACCTATATAGTAATACAGTATATGTGACATATATAAAATTGGCCGTTTTCCTATATTATATGTACATATATGTACATATATGCGTGCATATACAGTATGCGTGCATATATGTACCTATATAAAATTGGCCATTTTCCTATATTATATGTACATATATGCGTGCATATATGTACCTATATAGTAATACAGTATATGTGACATATATAAAATTGGCCGTTTTCCTATATTATATGTGCATATATGAACCTATATAGTAATACAGTATATGTGACATATAAAATTGGCCGTTTTCCTATATTATATGTACATATATAGGTACATATATGCATGTATATGTGTGTGCATATATGCACCTATATGTTTACCTAGATTAGTAAAAAAAATTCATAGCTGCTAGACAACATAAATAAAAGCCCAAAATGTAGAAATTAAAAATTTTTATTTTCTTAAGAACAATCAACTAGTAAAAGAACAAAAACATGACAAAAAACTGAACAGGAAGAAAAAAATATATTTTGTGGATCTTCCCAGCTCCGTGAGCTTTGAATTGATAGATGTGCCTATCTGCCTTCGGGTGGCTGCCGGCCACTTCTTCAATGTAGCATCTAGAGAAGACAAAAATAATAAGACAGTATAATAATAATAAATGATTATTTATTAAAACTTCAGACGACAACAATTAGTGCCACGAGGTTATTTGCAACACTATATGTTCTACAAAATAGAGGACTACACACCCTACAGCGCAATACCCCAGAAATGTGGCTTTAGAAGAGGAAAGGTAGGATTAAGAAGTGAGCAAGCGATGAATTAGTATTATAGGTACCAAGCAGATACAGTAACAATAATGGGTGCCCTACCTTATGCAGTCTCCATTGATGGCTAATAAACATTGATACAAGTATGCTATGGTTAAAGTGGTGAACTTATAATGTTTTTTTCCCTTCTCAACGCATTATGCATTTACTCACCAATAATGGCTACCTTTTTAATTTGGTCCAGTCTCCAATTCGAAGGAGCCCAGCAGCAGATTCCGTACCATGGCAGTTGCAGAGGTGGCAAGGCGGGCTGCTCTCCACGCTTCTGCCTGGCAAAACACCCCAGAGCCCTTTATAACTTCAATCTGAAAAATAATTTCACATCACAATATTAATTTATT
This sequence comes from Channallabes apus, assembly GCA_030522415.1. NCBI lineage: Eukaryota > Metazoa > Chordata > Actinopteri > Siluriformes > Clariidae > Channallabes > Channallabes apus. The sequence goes on from CM060106.1 coordinate 17,931,300, forward strand.
GGCAACTTTTAGAAACTTTTCATGTTTCATACTGATTCTTATGTTTAGCTTCCCAATAGTTAATAGGATTTTATGTATAAATGCAGATTAATGATAAAGATACATGCAGGGTAAAACTGCAACAGGAACAGTACAAAATAAAAACTAAAAAAAGACGGACATTCAGAGTAAAACAGTGCAAGATAAAATAAAAAAAAACTGTACAAAACATATATGCAGGGTAAGCATTGGTTGGAGCAATGTCCAAGCAGTGTAGAGAAATATTTCTGTACGACTTCATTGTTTTGTGCTGTGTAGTATAGTATTGTAATAGCTGATCAGAGGGATCAACTCCCCATGTGCTGGTTGTACGCAGTCACAGGAAATGTCTTTGTAGTCCATGTACCTTGTAATTTCACCCTCATCTTCACCGCGTCTACTGTATAAGCAGAATGGATGGTACAACATGTAGATACTTCTCGTGTGTCCATCCACTTCACAAATACAAGAGGTCCATCTGAACGGAACTTGCGTGTCCTGATGTGAGGGGCTGGTGAAGGCAAGGGTGATGCAGACACATTCCTAAAAACAAATAAATAAAAAAAATGTTAGCCTATACTGTTCAGAGTAAATGGATGTGCAATTAATATGGATGCATAATATAAACAGAGATGACCAAAAAATGTATCCACACTTCAACATGAAAAATATACACCTCTCTTCTGTAGGTCACATGACAGCATCATTGATGGTGATAGATAATACTACACACTGCTCCCATAATTCAATTTGAGTTTTAAAAAAAGGCCATAGATAACAATTGTGAAAGTGTGTATACATTTTTGTGCCCCTCTGTATTTTTGATGGGCAATAGGCTGGGCAAATATCTGTTGATGGACAACAGACCATGTAATGGATCTCAAACATTTACAACTGAGACATTAGCAAACACCATCCATTGGACATTACACACATACTGAACACATTCTAAACAATTACATCTTATCAGGCATTTGTAAATACACGCTAAACAAAAGGGATTATATACATTTACACCAAAGAAATATTCATAAGCATCACTTAGCTACATAAGGCAGTATTTTAGCCACCTGGAACTAGCTTGTTTGTGCTAAATAACATTACTGATAGCAGTGTTATAAGCTAACCAAAACAGAGCCAAATATATATTAGCAACCATAATCTAAAGCTATCCAAAACAAGGTGAAATACATTAGAACATTTATAAACATCTGTAAACTCCATAAGGCATTAGCTTAGCCACCGGGAAATATCATGTTTGTGCTACATGAGGCAGCATGTTAGCATGATTTACCTAAACTATATAAATGGCATTGAAAGCCAACATGCCACACAAGCTGACAAGAGCTAGCTGTAGTGAGGAAAATATTTACTAATATTAGTTTAATATTATCAGAATAAGAGTTATATAAGACTTAATAACTTACCCAGTGTAGCATGGGTCTATTCTCTGTTCAAAATGCTCCTGTTCGGCGTCGGAGTCACACAGTCTTCTTCTGAGGCAAATGTAAACTCCTCCCACTTTCCTCGGATGTGTAAGCGCGTGCCATCTTCCAAAACGTGCAGAAACCTCACTGAATCTGAGTGTTTTTCAAACCTGTCTCTCTGTGTGTGTATGTGTTGATCAGGCCGGTGTCTGGGGGCGTGGCCTAGTATGTAAATTACCCGGACTGATTTCCGTGTAATTGGCGTGTGGGCGTGTCCTGCCTCGAGTTATTAGCAGATAAGTGCGACAGAAATTCTGTGCCTCTCCTTGGTTTCATACGGATTATATAAACTGAGAATATTTGTTTTCAATGTGACTTGCATCATTTAAAAGTAGACACTTTAAGATATATAGAGATATTTCTCATTTCAGTTAATTTTAGTGACGTGTTTCAAAAAGATTTTCACGGAGACTGAGGTTTCATATATGTGCATATATCCTCATATACTGTATGTGGGTAATTAGGATACCAATTTAATGTGTTCGCACATAAGTTTTTTGCATTTTTTTAAAGTTAGTTCTTAGTTATTGCCTTGATAATAGAAAATATAAGCTAGGCATCATGTATGACAGTTGCCAAAGTGAGATATGAGCTAAAATGACCAGATCCTGCCATAGGAGACATATCTTGTATGTACATATAGGGCTTATACAGTATGTGGATATAAAGAAGCAATACAGGAGACCTATATGGCCTGTATATACGCATATATGCACCTCAATGTTGCCTATATGTGGCATACAGTGGTGTGAAAAACTATTTGCCCCCTTCCTGATTTCTTATTCTTTTGCATGTTTGTCACACAAAATGTTTCTGATCATCAAACACATTTAACTATTAGTCAAAGATAACATAATTGAACACAAAATGCAGTTTTTAAATGAAGGTTTACGTTATTAAGGGAGAAAAAAAACTCAAAATCTACATGGCCCTGTGTGAAAAAGTGATTGCCCCCCTTGTTAAAAAATAACTTAACTGTGGTTTATCACACCTGAGTTCAATTACTGTAGTCACCCCCAGGCCTGATTACTGCCACACCTGTTTCAATCAAGAAATCACTTAAATAGGAGCTACCTGACACAGAGAAGTAGACCAAAAGCACCTCAAAAGCTAGACATCATGCCAAGATCCAAAGAAATTCAGGAACAAATGAGAACAAAAGTAATTGAGATCTATCAGTCTGGTAAAGGTTATAAAGCCATTTCTAAAGCTTTGGGACTCCAGCGAACCACAGTGAGAGCCATTATCCACAAATGGCAAAAACATGGAACAGTGGTGAACCTTCCCAGGAGTGGCCGGCCGACCAAAATTACCCCAAGAGTGCAGAGACGACTCATCCGAGAGGCCACAAATGACCCCAGGACAACATCTAAAGAACTGCAGGCCTCACTTGCCTCAATTAAGGTCAGTGTTCACGACTCCACCATAAGAAAGAGACTGGGCAAAAATGGCCTGCATGGCAGATTTCCAAGGCGCAAACCACTTTTAAGCAAAAAGAACATTAAGGCTCGTCTCAATTTTGCTAAAAAACATCTCAATGATTGCCAAGACTTTTGGGAAAATACCTTGTGGACCGACGAGACAAAAGTTGAACTTTTTGGAAGGTGCGTGTCCCGTTACATCTGGCGTAAAAGTAACACAGCATTTCAGAAAAAGAACATCATACCAACAGTAAAATATGGTGGTGGTAGTGTCATGGTCTGGGGTTGTTTTGCTGCTTCAGGACCTGGAAGGCTTGCTGTGATAGATGGAACCATGAATTCTACTGTCTAGCAAAAAATCCTGAAGGAGAATGTCCGGCCATCTGTTCGTCAACTCAAGCTGAAGCGATCTTGGGTGCTGCAGCAGGACAATGACCCAAAACACACCAGCAAATCCACCTCTGAATGGCTGAAGAAAAACAAAATGAAGACTTTGGAGTGGCCTAGTCAAAGTCCTGACCTGAATCCTATTGAGATGTTTGGCATGACCTTAAAAAGGCGGTTCATGCTAGAAAACCCTCAAATAAAGCTGAATTACAACAATTCTGCAAAGATGAGTCGGCCAAAATTCCTCCAGAGTGCTGTAAAAGACTCGCTGCAAGTTATCGCAAATGTTTGATTGCAGTTATTGCTGCTAAGGGTGGCCCAACCAGTTATTAGGTTCAGGGGGCAATTACTTTTTCACACAGGGCCATGTAGGTTTGGATTTTTTTTCTCCCTAAATAATAAAATCCCTCATTTAAAAACTGCATTTTGTGTTTACTTGTGTTATCTTTGACTAATAGTTAAATGTGTTTGATGATCAGAAACATTTTGTGTGACAAACATGCAAAAGAATAAGAAATCAGGAGGGGGGCAAATAGTTTTTCACACCACTGTATATACGCATATATGCAGCATATATATTATCAAATATATGCATATATACTGCATATAGGTTTCATATATGCGCATATATCCTCATATAGGTGCGGTTATATGCGCATATATACTGCATATAGGTTTCATATATGCGCATATATCCTCATATAGGTGCGGTTATATGCGCATATATACTGGTTATAGGTTTCATATATGCGCATATATCCTCATATAGGTTCTTTCCATGTGGGTATGCTTTAGAAATAGAGATAATTTCATAAAATTATGAATCCTAACTAAAATTAAAACACAGGGCAGGATAATCCTCAAATATGCCACATACACTGTAAAAAATAAAAAGTTGACTTAACTTAAAAAGTTAAGGCAACCGGTTGCAAAGCAATTTTGAGTTCACTCAACTTCAGTGGTTGAAGTTGTGCCAAATCATTCATTCATTCATCTTCTATACCGCTTTATCCTGTATTAGGGTCGCGGGAACCTGGAGCCTATCCCAGGAGACTCAGGGCACGAGGCAGGGTACACCCTGGAGAGCGTGCCAATCCATCGCAGAGCACACACACACACTCTCACTCACTCACTCACTCACTCACTCACTCACACACTATGGTCAATTTGCAGAGGTGTCAAGTAACGAAGTACAAATACTTCGTTACCTTACTTAAGTAGAAATTTTGGGTATCTATACTTTACTGGAGTAATTATTTTTCAGCCTACTTTTTACTTCTACTCCTTACATTTTTAAGCAATTATCTGTACTTTCTACTCCTTACATTTTAAACATAGCCTCGTTACCCGCCCCCCCCAGTCACGTGATCAGAACGTGCAGCCCCCCCTCCGTCGTATGATCATAAACTCGCACCCCCACCCCACCCTCCCCCCGTCGCATGATCAGAACGCGTGCCACCGCCCCCTCGCCCCCTGTCGCATGTTCAAAACGCGTGACCTTTATGCTTTTTCCCCACCTTAGGTTACTTTTACTTTTATACTTTAAGTAGTTTTGAAACCAGTAATTTTACACTTTTACTTAAGTAAAATACTTGAGTTGATACTTCAACTTCTAAAGAAGTCTTTTTAAACCCTGGTATCTATACTTCTACTCAAGTAATGAATGTGACTACTTTTGACACCACTGTCAATTTGGGAACGCCAAATCATTTAAAAAGTTAATTGAAACTGCTGTTTTAAGTTAGTTATACCTTCCTAAAAAAAAAAGTACATCTAACTAATCATTATGAGTTTGTTTTAAGCCGAAAAAGGGGTTGAGTGAATTTTAAGAAATTAATAGTTTCAGTTACATTTAGCAGACGCTCTTATCCAGAGCGACTTACATTTTTATCTCATTACACATCTGTGCAGTTGAGGGTTAAGGGCCTTGCTCAAGGGCCCAACAGTGGCAACTTGGTGGTTGTGGGGTTTGAACCTGGGATTCTCCGAACTGTAGTCCAATGCCTTAACCACTGAGATACCCCTGGCCAGTTAGTTATAGGTTCCTAAGTAAGTACTGTATATCTAACTAGTCATCATGAGTTTGTTTTTTAAGAAACAAGTACTGTAGGCACAACTACATTGCCTACTAACTGGCCAGGGGTTGCTCAGTGCTCAGAACTCAAAATTGCTTTTTGCTCAACTTTTTATTTTTTTTTTACAGTGTACAGCCTGAATGTACTGTAACACATATGAAACAAGCTTGCACCACAAGTTCACATCCAGGACTCCACTCATCCTGCCCAAAACTGTTTTCTGTCCTACCCCCGGAAAGCCTTTCAGGTGCTGACCACTACCAGCAAATGTTTTCCCAGAGCTGTCTCTTTATTGAAGTCTGCCCCTCTCTGATCACACTGCCTTGCTATACCTGGCTATACCTTTGTGTTTTTGCACCATTGATTGCTTCAGTGCTCTACTGCACTGTCTACATGCACACTTGCACTACCAGACTGTTCATTTGCACGGCATTCATTACAGTACGAACTGTTTACAATGCATTTTTGCACTCTGGAACTAAATATTGCCATATCTTGCCATTGCACACCTTGTTTCTTGGACACCTTCTGACTAGAATTTATTTGCACTATTCTATATCCATTGCACTACTGCACACTTAATCATTTACATTTACATTTAGGCATTTGGCAGACACTCTTATCCAGAGCGACTTACATTTTTATCGCATTACACATCTGAGCAGTTGAGGGTTAAGGACCTTGCTCAAGGGCCCAACAGTGGCAACTTGGTGGTTGTGGGGTTTGAACCTGGGATCTTCCGAACCGTAGTCCAATGCCTTAACCACTGAGCTACCCCTGGCCCATAATCATAACTTATCATTGTATAAATCCATCTGTACATTTCTGTTTATAGTAATTTTGTATATTATGTTCACAGCACAAACCCATCTGTAAATTACTTCCATAACACTAATTATGCAACCGCTGTATATCCTGCACTTGCTGCGATTGCACTTCTGGTTAGACCAAACTGCATTTTGTTACTTTTACATGTGTAATGACAATAAAGTTGAATCAAATCTAATCTAATTCAGCCTTATTAATATGGATAATTATCCTGTACCAAAAGGGTTTACATCTTTTATCCAATGGGAATTACAAATGAGGTGAACAGTATTCAAACAATAGGTCAACAATACATAAGTGCAATAAAACTGGTATAATTTAGCCTAAACAAATCTAAGTGTTTTATAGAATAGATAAAAGGATTGAAAAAGAAATAGAGATCTGTGTTAATGGGTCAGGTGTGCTTTTAGCCAATTGTTAAATATGGCTACAGAATCTGCTGATCCCAAAGGATGAATCTGACCGGCTAATGCTGGCAACATGATCCGTGAAGCTGATTCAATTGGATGCATATTACCTTAATGCTGTAATAAAAAAAATATATAAACATTCTGGACATATTTGCTACTTCAAACATTTATAATCATATGCCATACATCTTGCTAGTGTCAAAAGCCATTGCAAGAAGTGTCTGTCATCCATTTAATGATATTTGGCCCATACCAATTGATGCCTATGTTAGGCTTACACCATAAGTAATCACAGTGCTCACTAATTGGAAATTTTGCCTTAATTTATCGGTCATGTGGGCTATGGTAGGTTTAACCCCTATAATTATCAAATAATCACTGTACTGTATCTTTACCAAAAGTGACATATTTTATGTTTTAAGAAAATATTTCCATATTTGCCATATCTTACCTCAGCCACCTTTCTTCACTGTCTTTAGCAAGAGATACTCTCCGAATCTTATCTAAAACTGGCCCACTTATGTTTTGTAATGAGTTGTCCACATGTGCCATATCTCATCTGGGCCACTTTATCCTCACAGCCACATTAGTCAGAGTTTACTTTGTAAAATATGTGCCTAAAGTGGCCCACATATGTCTTAAGATAACAGGGCCACTTTTGCCCTCTCTCCTCTGGGCCACTTTAGGCTGACAGCCACGTTAGCTAGAGCTAAAAGTGCCGAATATTTGCCAAAAGTGGCCCACATACAGTATGTGTTAAGATTACTGGGCCATAGTTGCCATATCTTATCTGGGCCACTTTAGGCTCACAGCCACATTAGCCAGAGCTTACTTTGCCGAATATTTGGCAAAAGTGGCCCACATATGTGTTAATATTACTGGGCCATATTTTCCATATCTTCTCTGAGCCACTTTAGGCTCACATCCACATTAGCCAGAGGTTACAGTGCTGAATATTTGCCAAAAGTGGCTCACATACTGTATGTGTTAATATTACTGGGCCATATTTTCCATATCTTCTCTGAGCCACTTTAGGCTCACATCCACATTAGCCAGAGCTTACTTTGCCGAATATTTGCCAAAAGTGGCCCACATATGTGTTAATATTACTGGGCCATATTTTCCATATCTTCTCTGAGCCACTTTAGGCTCACATCCGCATTAGCCAGAGGTTACAGTGCCGAATATTTGCCAAAAGTGGCTCACATATGTCTTACGATAACAGGGCCCTATTTGCCACATCTTCTCTGGGACACTTTAGGCTCACATCCACATTAGCCAGAGGTTACAGTGCCGAATATTTGCCAAAAGTGGCTCACATATGTGTTAAGATTACTGGGCCATATTTGCCATATCTTCTCTGGGCCACTTTTGGCTCACATCCACATTAGCCAGAGGTTACAGTGCCGAATATTTGCCAAAAGTGGCCCACATATGTGTTAATATTACTGGGCCATATTTGCCATATCTTCTCTGGGCCACTTTTGGCTCACATCCACATTAGCCAGAGGTTACAGTGCCGAATATTTGCCAAAAGTGGCACACATATGTGTTAATATTACTGGGCCATATTTGCCATATCTTCTCTGGTCCACTTTTGGCTCACATCCACATTAGCCAGAGGTTACAGTGCCGAATATTTGCCAAAAGTGGCCCACATATGTGTTAATATTACTGGGCCATATTTGCCATATCTTCTCTGGGCCACTTTTGGCTCACATCCACATTAGCCAGAGGTTACAGTGCCGAATATTTGCCAAAAGTGGCCCACATATGTGTTAATATTACTGGGCCATATTTTCCACATCTTCTCTGGTCCACTTTTGGCTCACATCCACATTAGCCAGAGGTTACAGTGCCGAATATTTGCCAAAAGGGGCCCACATATGTGTTAATATTACTGGGCTATATTTGCCATATCTTCTCTGGTCCACTTTTGGCTCACAGCCACGTACATTAGCCAGAGCTGTGCCGAATCGTCTCCAAAACTGTCCCACATATGTTTTATAATAACTGGACCACATTTGCAACTACACATGTGGGCCACTTTGGGTTTAGACCCAGAATACCCTAAAGCGACTATGCCACATGTTTGCCAAACGTGGCCCACATTTGTCCTCTGACATTTGGGCCAAATTTATCATTTACCACATGGGCCACATTAGGTTCACATCCAGATTACATTTTGCCATAAGTGCCGCATCTTTGCCTTAAATGGCCCATATATGATTTGGGATCTTTGGCCCACATTTGCTATTGTACAGGTGGGTCACTTCAGGCTCACATCCATTTTGTCTGGGCCGAAGGAAGACCACCAGTGCCGCATAACTGCCTAAAGTGGCCCACATTCGTATGCTATCTGGGTTGAGATGCGCGAGTGAAGTAAAGTTAAGCACAAGAAAATCTGCGTTTCTGAGATTCTTTGTTTATGAGAGAGAATTGATTACCAGAGTGAACTAAGCTTAAAACATGGTGGCAGCGGTAAATTACCAATAAGAAAAGTGAAAGATTGAGGTAAATTGCTATGGGGGGGGGGGGGGGGGGGGTGGAGGGAAAAGCAATTAAGAGAGACGCGTGCTGATCATGGAGGGTGCTTTCGGATTGAAGCCTCCAGCGAATTTTGACTGGAATGCAACGAACATACCAAAAGCTTGGAAAGCATGGGAAGAGGAGTTTTCCCTGTACGTTGATTTATCGCTTACAGATGCGGATGACAAGACGAAGGTAAAAGTTTTCCAATATCTAATCAGAGAAACCGGGAGAGAACTGAGTAAGACGCTAGGCGCTGCCCGCCCGGCTGACGGTGAACTGACGTTGGAATGGCTGTTAACCGCATTCAGAAACCACTGCAATCCTGCACCGAACGAAACAGTAGAAAGGTACATGTTTTTCTCCAGAAATCAGAACTCAGGCGAAATGATTGACAAGTATATTACTGATTTGAAAGTGCTGGCAGACACGTGCAATTTTGGTTCGGCTAAAGATTCACTGATTAGAGACAGAATTGTGTACTACTGAATACTGAACTCACAAGTGAGAGAACGTCTATTAAGAGAGTCAGACCTGATGCTTGAGAAATGCATAAGGATTTGTAGAGCATCAGGACTGTCAAAAGAGAATGTGATGACCATCGAGGGACAGAAAGCTGAAGAAGTGCACACAGTACAGAGAATTAAACAAGGTCAGGGAGCCAAACAAACACCAACATCTAAGTGCTGTGGAAAAAACTGAGTTGCCCAGCTTATGGAAAGCAATGCAGAAAATGTGGCAAGCTGAACCATTTTGCTGCCACATGCTAAACAAAAGAGATTAAGAGAAAAGGAATACACAGTGTAGCAGAAATAGAAGAGGAACCGTTTCAGGAAATCCTAAGCCTTAGTTCGCAGATGAGGGAGGACAAACAGGAAAAACAACTTTTTGCAACCATGTTGATAGGAGAAAGACTGGTAAAATTTCAACTAGATTGCGGAGCCAGTTGTAACGTAACCCCCATTCAGCTGCTAAACCCTGACACAGTGATGGAAAAGACAGAACAGATTTTGGTCATGTATAATAAGAGCACCCTGAAACCAGTCGGAAAATGCAGAATAAAAATAAGAAACCCGAGAAACAGAAAACACTACCGGCTGGAGTTCATTGTAGTCGAGGAAACTTCGTCAGTGCCCTTGCTGGGAAACAAGGCAGTGCAAGCAATGGATCTGGTAAGAATACAGCATGAAAATATTATGGCAATTGATGATATTGTTACCACAGAAAGTCACAGAGAAAAGGAACCATGGGACAAGAGCAACATGCATAGGGAGTATGCTGATGTATTTGAAGGAGATGGATGCTTGGAAGGAGAATATAACCTAGAGGTGGATCCTGCAGTGAAATCGGTGAGACTTCCAAAGCGAAGAGTTCCTGTGGCACTAATGAAACATCTAAAAGATGAGCTGGGAAGTCTGGTAGAAAGAGGCATTATAGCTCAGGTGGAAAAGAGCACAGATTGGATTAGCAGCATGGTGGTGGTGAAGAAACCATCTGGAAAACGCAGAATTTGTATTGACCCAAGACCACTAAACAAAGCTCTGAGACGTCAACATTTTCCCTTGCCCACCATAGATGATGTTCTCCCCAATCTGACCAAAGCGAGAGTCTTTACAGTGTGTGACGTGAAGGACGGGTTCTGGCACATAAGGCTTTCAGAAGAGTCAAGCTACCTCACTACCTTCGCAACGCCATGTGGCAGGTATAGATGGATTAGAATGCCCATGGGAATCAGCATAGCTCCAGAAGTGTTCCAGCACAGGTTGACACAGGCATTGGAGGGGCTTCCAGGAATTCGGATAATAGCAGATCATCCTTGTCTGTGGGGAAGGCGACAACGATGAGGCAGGTGAGAAAGATCATGACACAAAACTAAGACAACTTCTGGACTGTTGTAGAGACAGAAACATCAAATTAAACTTTAACAAACTCAAGCTAAGACAGAAAGAGGTGCCATACATTGGACACAGACTGACTTCCGAAGGACTAAAGATTGACCCAGAGAAGGTGAGAGCCATATTGCAGATGCCCAGGCCATCAGATGTGAAGGGTTTCCAGAGATTATTAGGTATGGTGAACTATTTGTCCAAATTTTGCGCACACTTATCAGACAGCTGTGACACATTGAGACAGCTGACACACAAAGACGTGAGTTTTGAGTGGACTGAGGTACAGGAAGACGCATTCATCAAATTGAAACAAATGATTGCCTCGGCACCTGTTTTGAAGTACTACAATCCAGAAGAGGATCTGGTTCTTCAATGTGACTCCTCTGAGACAGGCCTGGGCGCAGCACTTTTGCAGGCAGGACAACCAGTCGCTTATAGCAGCAGAGCCCTTACAGCCACAGAAAAAGGATATGCACAAATAGAAAAAGAATGCCTGGCAATTCTTTTTGGAATGGAGAAATTTCACCAGTACACCTATGGCAGGAAAGTTGAAGTGCATTCAGACCACAAACCCTTAGAAACCATCATAAGAAAGCCTTTGCTTAATGCACCCAAGAGATTACAGAGAATGCTTTTGAGACTACAACGATATGACATTAATGTTGTCTATGTGCCAGGTCGACTGATGCACCTAGCGGATACTCTCAGCAGAGCATACCTACCAGTGTGCTGCAGAAGGATCAATAGAGACAGAAATTGAGACAATCAACTTGTTGCAGTACCTGCCCATATCAGAGGGGATTCTACAAAAGATACAGAGAGAAACTGCTAAGGATGAGACATTTCAGATGTTGCTGCAAGTGATAGCTCAGGGATGGCCAGAGGTGAAAACTCAGCTAAAAGAAGGGGTAAGACAATTCTTTTCTATAAGAGAAGAGCTTAGTGAACAAGATGGAGTGATTTTTAGAGGAGAGAGAGCTCTGATACCAGCAAAGCTGAGAACAGAGATCATAGAGAGAATTCATGCGCCACATTTAGGTATGGAAAGCTGCTTACGAAGAGCAAGAGACTGTGTATACCGGCCTGGGATGAGTGCTGCTATTAGAGAACACATACAGTAGGGAAGTGTGCTGTTTGCAGAACTGTGGATGTGCGACAGAAGAAAGAGACAATGTGCGCACATGACATTCCGATAAGGCCATGGGCAAAAGTCGGGACAGATTTATTCGCATTCAACAACAGATCATATCTCATCACAGTTGACTATTTCTCCAACTTTTGGGAAATTGATTATCTCCCTGATACCAGCTCAAGCACAGTGATACACAAGCTAAAGGCCCATTTTGCACGACACGGGATCCCAGATACAGTAATCTCTGATAATGAGCCACAGTCCAGCTCTCAGGAATTCAAACAGTTTAGCATAGCTTGGGAATTCAGGCATGTGACGTCGTCTCCTGCATATCCGCAAAGCAATGGCAAAGCAGAGCCTGCGGTTAAGACGGCCAAACAGCTCATGAGAAAAGCTAAGAGAGCGAAAGCGGATCCATACCTGGCTATACTAGAGCACAGGAACACTCCATCTCAGAGATTCAATGCCAGTCCTGCCCAAAGACTCATGAGCAGAAGAACTAAAACATTACTGCCGACACGGGACAACCTCCTGCAGCCAGGTGTTGTGAACACAGAGCATGCTGTAGAAGTCAACCAACGCAAACAAGCCTACTACTACGACAGAGGAGCGAAAGATCTTAGACCTCTGAAGGAGGGAGAACAAGTAAGAGTTCAGCTGGACATGAAGTGTAGAGCACACTGGACACCAGCAAAGGTGGAAAGGATGACCAATAACCGATCATATACTGTCAAGTTGGAAAACGGAACTGTTGTACGGAGAAATCGGAAACATCTCAGGACTGTGCTGGGAGGACCACAGAGAGCAGACACACAGGACACAACTGTCAAGCTTGAGCAGACTAATCATCCAGATGAGGGACATTCAAAGGCAGTACCAGAGTAACGCAAAACACGCACACACCATTCAGACACCAGCAACAGTGTTGTGATAACTAGAAGTGGCAGAATAGTTAAGAGACCAACACACTTGAGAGATTTAGTTTGAATATGTTTAACTGATCTTAAGACACTGAAGTACAATTTTAGGTATGCACACAGTGTTAGGTTGTTGTGCACAAGTTGTTTGTTGTAATGTTATGTTGTTTCTTGCATACAGTGCATTAAAAAAAATTATAAAAGATGTTACAATATGTTCTATATGGTCAGCAGGATGTGAGGATTTGACCATATACAGTATGGTTGAATTGGAATTTGAGTGTGTGACATCATTGAGATGCGCGAGTGAAGCAAAGTTAAGCACAAGAAAACCTGCGTGTCTGAGTCTTTGTTCATGAGAGAGAATTGATTACCGGAGTGAACTAAGCTTAAAACAGTGTCTATGCCTCCACACCAAGCCTACAGTCCAACATCATAGCAGAACGTGACAGGACCCAATTTTAGCAAGCTCTTTTATTATTTTCCATGACCACAGCCTCACACTCAGTTCTAATAATGCATGCCTCTTTCTAAAAAAAAAAAAAAAAAACTCTTTATATTTATATACTCTAAATATTTGCTCAGTTGCTCAAGACTGATTTCACTAAGGCTTTGATTCTGCATGTTACGATATTCTGGTAAGTTGACCTACAGTATTCTCTTGTTTTTAAATTTTTGCTGTAATGCTCTGTTTGCTCATTGATCAACCTTGCACCTGTCCGTGTTTATGACTCTGCCTTATAGCTTGGACTTGTCTGCCAGCGCTGTTTTATTGAAGGAACAGTAATCTGCAATTTCATCTGTTAAAACCTGTCATTTCTGACTTACTGTGAACTGTGATACTTTCTACTTATAAACGTTCAGTGGTTAAACACCTGTGTCAACAGGTACTTGCAAAAACCACAGATTTAGAATCAAAGCTTAAAAGGAACACACAAAAAAATGGGAAAGAGGAAGTCAAAAGAAAGATGAGTTCTCATTAGTTCACTCTTTACTCACAGTTACAGTCATGTCAGGTGATTACACAGGGTTGACCTGTTACCACTGTAACAGTTATACATTACAGTATACAACAACAATAATAATAATAAACTGCAAACAGAGCCATTATTTAATCATTTTGCAAAATGGAACTACAAAATCCAAAGCAGAAGGAATACCATGTGAAATTATGAGCATAGTGTTCAAGTTTTTTATGCCATTAGTTATATAATGCACTCACCAAGGAGTTTGTAAATATAGTGAGTGAGTGTGTGTGTGTGTACCTGAGATCAAAGACCCCCCATGGCTTCCCGTCACACGAGTCTCAGGAACATCTTCATTCACATAAATGTCTTCATATGAGTCAGCTGATCTCTTATTTGCTGACACTTCCGAATTTGCATAAACATTTTCCTTCATCCTGTTTCTGATTCCTCAGGTAATGCTGTCTGTTCTGTATCTGCGCTAGCTCTCACAGTGACTCAGTGTATGTGCTGTAGTTAAATATATACTGTAAATCTGTGCTCTGTTCTTAGTTCAGGAAGTTAAACTATGTTTATTTAAACTGAGTTGTGCAGGTGCTCACAGCTTAAGAGTAAGATTTCATTTCTCAGGTTCTGTATCTTGGATCAGAAAATTATTTGGCAAATTTGCTATGAAATACACCAAATAAAACATTTCCCAAAAGGTGAAAAAGTATAAAGTATAAATGTGGAAAGTAATTCACTTTGGGAATGGTTACAATAAATCTGCTTCATCACCACCCCCTCTCACATTGTGAATATTCTCCTATATCTGCACCACAGTGTTTTATTCTTTACCTAATTCAGTCAGAGTATTTTACTTAACTGCTCCTCTTCAGTTCTTATGACTTATCAGCTTTTTGATAATCTGTTATCCCACACACTGTATATTTCTGCTTTACCCGGAAAAGTGCCAAGACAAGACTAGAAAGTTGTATGCTGTATTTAGTATTTGGTATGGAACAGTATTTTAAAGCTTTACACTAGAACAATATGCTGAATCATTTATGGATTCATTAGGACTGCAGGCTTGTACAGTGTACTGACATTAACACACCATAAAACCAGTATGTGTATTAAGCATAATATCAACTTACTGTATATATGTATGAAAAATTCTGAAACTCACCAAAACACCATTGGGGCAATTACGTTATACTATGTTATGTTGTATACTGTACAGTACAGAGATGAATATAATAAACAGATGTAATGAATATAAAATCTAGAATTTCAATATAATGATCTTCTGTGAATGAACCAGGGAACCAGGACCCATGTGTTCTTAAACAGGCCATTCATGCTTGAAAACACCCCAATGCAAATTCAAAATGTTCTGTTTAGAAGAGTGGGCCAAAATTCTTCTACAGCAATGTGAAAGGCTCATTATCAGTAATCACAAATGCTTGATTGCAGCTGTTTGATGATCTGAATAATTTAAATGTTTATAAATAAATAAATAAATAAATAAAATAAAAATCAGGTAAATGCTAAAAATCATGAATTTGAGAGAATTAACTGTAGACCACGACAAGATTTTCAAGACTCTCACCCAAAAGCACAATAGTCTTCATATTATTATTCTCAAATGGGACAACCAACAAACAACTAAGATCTAGCCGCTACAGTAGATACCCAAACTGAGTATCAGGGATGAAGGGCCTTTATCAGACATGTAAATAAGAACCCAAGTCTTAGTATAAATGAGATCCTGAGTTTCCTTGTGGAGATGGGAAAGACCATCATTGCAGCATATTTATTTCTGAGGTATGATCAGGTCTCTACACAGAAATTCCACATTGGTGCACATGTTATAGGCTTCAAGCAGCTGTAACCCAGCTGTCCAAGGACAAGACAAGAACTGCAGTTTGATTGTGTCCACTTCTGTTCTCTCACTTCCTTTTCTATTCGTAACACTGACATACAACATTTGAGTAAAGCGGCACAGCTGTGCAGTCATATTCTTATTCTTACACATAAAGACACAGTAATTCAGTCTTTAAGTCCTTTATAGTTTTGAGATGTTGCCGTGTGCTTCTAATGTCAACTGCATGGAAAATAGAGGAGATGATGTGGTCATCTATAAAACTACAGAAGGCTCTGACAGACAGATGGAGTAAACTGTTACAAAAAATAATCCACAAAATCAACACCCAGGTACAAGATTAATTAATTCATTAAATTTTAACTTCCCAAAAAAATTTAATAAACACTGAAATTATGAAGGTAAATTAGAATGGAATTGTCTATTAGCAGTTTTGGTTGCATGCACATGTATCATGAAGGATAAATCAGAATTCCACAGATAAAACAATTACTTTTTCTCCAGTATTTGACTGATGAATTGGGTAAAATCCCGATGACAAAAATGCTTAAATGACTCTTGGGAAAAGCAAAAAAATTAAAAATAAATAAATAACCTCATTGGTTCCTGGTGATTCACAGTCTACAGTACAAATAGTTTCACAGGACTTTGTAAACTTGTCACTGCTTTCCATAGCTTTATATTAGTGATGGCTGGATGAAGCCATGTAAAGCATATATTATCATAAAAAGAAAAAAAATCTATTATTATTACAGTACTATAGTACTATAGAGTATTATAGTTAAAGTGATACTCTTTGCCTGTCTAGGTACATATCTTCTAAAAATATAAGTTGTGAGTAATAAAATGTAGTAATTGACTGTATGTGATGTGGTGTAAGGGTGAACCCCTAGAGGGCGACAAACGCCTCATCTTAGTATGTGTTTTGTTATGTTTTCGCTATGAGTTCTAGTTTAAGTTTTGAACTTCATCACCCATGGTGCACCTCGGTCAGAGGAGAGGAACACTCACCTGAACCCGAGGTGGGTCATTAGGCTCATGACTACAAATAGCCTGTTTTAAGTTGAAGTTGTCGTCTAGCTTTTGTTATATTTATGGGTTTAGGTGCTTGTTATACTTTTATGTTTGTAAGTAAGAGTCAAGGTGCTCTAATAAGAAGGGCTTTTTGTTTCATGTTTAATAAAGGAGTTTATTGAACCGCCAGCTCGCCTCCTGCAATCATGCCACGCACACACACTCGACGCCGTAGAAGGCGCAGTCATGACATGTGGGAAAAAAAAAACCTTTCCCTAGAAAGAACTACTGCGAGAGGACCCTTGAAAAATTTCACACAGCTCCATTATTTGGTGAGTTTTGTGATTATTGTGTGATGATTCTATTCTTTGTTGTTGACAGAAGTAATCAATAACATAAGATCTACTGTATATGAATTTTGTATTTAACTCACAGCTGATTGCAAAACATATAACAGCTTTGAGTTGAGCCAGTACCAATGGCTGCTGCATTCTGGACTAACTGGAACTTGTTTATGCACCTAATGGAGCATTCAGACATTACAGTGTCGCAGAGGTAACAAGAGTATGTTTCTCTGCATTATGTAGTGACATAATATTTCTTATCTTAGCAATATGTCGGAGATAAAAGAAGGCTATCATATTAATATTATCTACATGTGCAATAAATGAAAGACAGGAATCAATTATCGTACCAAGGTCTTTTATTGCTGCATATGATGAAACAGAAATGCCATTCAGTTATGTGTGGTTTTTGTTGATCTGAAATCCTGTATCAATTTTACTTAGAAGTGTAGCAACTGAATGCTCAGTGAAATCATCCTTTAAACTAAAACATAAATGTACGCATAGGGGAATAGGCCTACTCTATGTCCCTGTCTTTTACATATGTGTCCCTTTAGGGCTCAACACTGCAGAGGGAGTTAAATGTTTGGTGAAATCAAATTATCTATATTTAATAGTAAAAGAATTTCAACATGCATAAAACTCAAACGGATTGGGACTAAAAAGCTGCATAGTCTTTAGAAGAACACTTATCAGTGAGGAAAGTGTAGGAAGTAGGAAGAAAAACATCTTCAGTTGACTAAGTACCATAAAGAATGGACTGAGTCCAGATTTACCCTGTTCCAGATTGATGGGCACATCTGAATAAGAAGATACAGTAGGTGATGCACACATCATGCATATATACTGTACCTGCATATCTAATTTATTGTTCACTAATTTATTTCCTTTTTATTAATATACAAACAGGATTCCAAAAAAGTTGGGACACTAAACAAATTGTGAATAAAAACTGAATGCAATGATGTGGAGATGGCAAATGTCAATATTTTATTCAGAATAGAACATAAATCACAGAACAAAAGTTTAAACTGAGAAAATGTATTATGTGATTTATGTTCTATTCTGAATAAAATATTGACATTTGCCATCTCCACATCATTGCATTCAGTTTTTATTCACAATTTGTTTCGTGTCCCAACTTTTTTGGAATCCGGTTTGTATTTTAAAGGTTTCTTCAATATAAACCATTATGGTTTGTGTAGCAGAAGATCTATCATAGCACCTTTCTGTTTATGTAAATTATTGAAGAAAAAATACACTGTTCCACTTGATGCTTTCTCTCTGGTTTAATACACATGGTTTATGGTGTGCTACAGTAATGTCAGTAGCCTTTATAAGTGTAAAAGGACTAAATGATCCTAGTGTATCCATAAATAATTCAGTATATTATACTAGTGCAAATCTTTATAATACTGTTTTATAGTTAAAAGGCAGCAACATGAACAAAGCAGAGATGAATGAACAGTGCTACATAAAACAAATGAAAGAATAACAGGTGACACAATGATAGTTATTAACAGTAATGAGGCTTTTTCAGACACAACAAACTGACCTACACAGATACACAGTTTACTGCTTTTCATTCACATACAACAATTCAGTTAAATATTGTCTTCTCACAGAACCAAATAAGCTCATGATCACAGCGGTAATCAACCCAATTCCAGACAGAATCAGACTTATAACCTGTTATAACACAATCCCCATCTTCTTCATCACTGTCGGGTTCTGTAGGTCCCCAAAACCTGAAGGAGAGAATTGGAGCATTTGCTGAGTTTCTCATAATATCATAAGTAAAATATTAGTTCAGTGATTTTCTTACCCAGTGCTTAGTAGTGTATTGTCCACCCACTTCCACTCGCCCTCCCTGTCTCCGACACTCAGACCAATCCAAGCTATTCTTCTGCCCAGCAGTTTATTGATGAACTCCTGTCATTTGTTTATTATAATATGAGAAACATTTCTCTCTCACTCACACTCACACACACACTCACACACACACACACCTGTTCCTCTCTGCTGCTTATGATCACCAGGTCTGCTCCGCTCTCTCTGCAGTACTGTCTGCTCTCAGTCCAGTTCTTCTTCTCATTAGAGATGAAGTAAACACTGGAGTTGAAATAATCCCATCCTAGAGTAAGACCAATTTATAGAAAAATGAGAAAGTATGATCAAAATGATAACAGGCCTTAGCATTGAAAATAAAATGCACAGTCTGGTTAATGACAACATAAAATAATTTATTATTTAAATTAGTAATTAGTGAGAAGTTGTTAATTATTATTCTCTTACCACAGCTCTGACAGCAGTGCAGCTGACAATGACACATTAAAACTGGCACATTTATATTAATCTGTTATATAGTTTAGTAACAATTCATTTACAGGGTGTTTTATAGGAGATGCTCTATAATTAAC
Organism: Channallabes apus; assembly: GCA_030522415.1. NCBI lineage: Eukaryota > Metazoa > Chordata > Actinopteri > Siluriformes > Clariidae > Channallabes > Channallabes apus. The sequence continues at coordinate 17,951,000 of CM060106.1, forward strand.
AAAATAGTATAATGAACACATTTTTTAAAATATTGTTTACCAAATAAAAATATGTAGTTATTGATTATGAGTTTTCTGCAAGGCGATGTGTCTCCATTGTCAGTTATACAAAGCTTTCTACCACACATCTCATTGTGCTCTCTAGGTTCCTAATATCATGAAAAGAAAAGAAAACAAAAAAAAACTACAGACTACTATAGACTAGCTGCAATGATATAAGTGATAACAGGAAATAACTTGTTTTATTGATGTTCAATATCAAATGTAACTATGAACTGTTAAACATAACTGGTGTTTATAAATAATTATGTGACATTTTGCAAAGTATCACTCACCAAGTTGAAAAAATCTCTGGATTTCCTTTATATTCCTCTGTAACTGGTCTTTCTCTATAGTCAGATTGTTGTAACTGGTCTGTAACTGGTCGCTTACTATAGTCAGGTTGTTGTAACTGGTCTGTAACTGGTTTCTCTCTATAGTCATAGTGTTGTAACTGGACTGTAACTGGTTTCTCTCTATAGTCATGGTGTTGTAACTGGACTGTAACTGGTTTCTCTCTATAGTCATGGTGTTGTAACTGGACTGTAACTGGTCTCTTTCTTTAGTCAGGTTGTTGTATCTGGTTTGTAGTCGGTTGTTTTCTGTCTTCAGGTTGTTGAATTTGATCGACAGCACTGTAATGGCGGTCAGCTGGACAACACACAGCAGCACTGCACACACTACAGTCAGTGTGTAGCGCCTCCTCCATGCAGTGTTCACTCCTAATGGGAAATGGGCATAGACAAATAAATAAAGATCCAATAATGTATCAGTAACATGTTAAATAATGTAGGTTTTATATTCTTCCTCTTATTTAATACATGGAAAATTCTGGGATGTTAATTTATAAATTTATTTTATATAAATAAATAAAATAAATTAATAAATAAATCTACATGATCTATAACTGATCTATCGAGAATTTTTATTAATGGTTTTATAATCCATGGGAGTGAGATGAATGTCTAAAAGTGGAGGAATCTCATTTATCAACTATTATTTATTAGTCCATCCACTTGTCCAAGTGCCTATGGACAAACTGAGAAATAAAAATTTGATTACATTTCCTCTTCCTTCTCCTATGCGTTACTTTATTCGGTGTAAACTGTCCAGATTTGGAGAAATGTGTTGTGCATTCTGTATTCTTCCTGTCAGCTAGAACCAGCTTGCCTAATCAACCCTGATTCTTTCAACAAGAAGGCATTGTTGGCTACAGAACTGCCATTCACTGGGTGTTTCATGTTTGTTTGTTTGCTTTTGCACTATTCTGTATAAAGACTGTTGTGTGAAAATCAAAGGAGATTTTTTTTTATTTCTGAAACCAACTTATATGCCACAATTCCAGAAATGATGCAGATTATAGTTGCGTTTTGAGACAAGCAAGAAGTACACATGTATTAATTCTATTATAAGAAACACTGCATAACCTCCTCACTAATATTTAGCTTAAATAAACATACATATGGCATAAAACTGCAACACAAATAGCAGGACAACAGTCACTCATATCAAGTTCTTCAAACGTTTTTCAGCTCTACACAGTCAAAATCTACAGTATATTGAATAAATGTCAAGGGAACACACAAGAGCAAGCAAATATTGTTCTTTTGGTGTTTGTGTAATGCAATAACTGATAAAGCTTACCTCGAACCTGCTGAAAGTATCTTCTCTGTGATGGCATGTTTTTAGTAGTAAACACTAGATAAGACAGTCTCTCTCTCTCTCTCTCTCTCTCTCTCTCTCTTTATTTCTCTCTCTTGGTCACTCTCTGTCTGACTCTCCTTCTCTCACACATACGCTCACACATACGCACACACAAATATACAGTATTGTATGTGTGTGTCTGCAAAGATAGTGTCTTCTTTTCTTTTGTTAGTCCCAACAGAACCCCAAAAGGATGTATGGATCTGTGCATGTAGTAACTTTATAAATGATGCGCTCCTCAGTGATTATGATAAGGCATTATAGAAATATAGGTGCATGAAATCAAAAGAATGAGAGAGTCTGTTAGATGGGAATATTTGAATACACTGTGCTTTTCTGTCCTCCAGAATTCCAAAATAGCAAAACACCTAGGCAGTGGGCATCTCCGAATACACAACACATTAAACAATGAGGTGGATGAACTATGACAACAAATAGTTTGAGGTTCGGGTCCTATCAAGAGGTGATACAAAAATATAAAATATTATAAAAGGCATTAAATAGTTTTTTGTCTAATAAGCCATACATGTTGAGTTTGTAGGTTCTGCTCTTTGTTTCTGTGAACGCGAATTCTACGTATACATATAATAATATATATATATATATATATATATATATATATATATATATATATATATATATATATATATAAAATATTATATTATATAAATAACTGTCAAGTTGTCATGTCTGTGCATTGAAGATACTTGTGAAAAAATAATTTAAGGGGAACATAAGATTAGTAATAGAAAACATAAAGATGTTTTTTTGGAATTTGTCTGTTTGTGCATGCATCATAAAAACTATTGAACAAACTTTAATCAGGTTTTTACAGATGTATTTGGCTGAGCTTGAGGTTAAATATAGGCTTTGTTTCATCAGAATAAGCCCATGGAAAGAAAGGATATGCTAATTCAAATTTTCAATGGAAAATATCCTTATCATGAAAAAAATTGAGCTTGAAAAAATAATTAGTCCATCTTAAAGTTCAACAGATGGCGCTATACATTTTTTAATACGGGCTTTTGTGTGTGCAATTTGAATCTACTTAATAAATGTCATCTCACGCCAGCATTCTGTACACGTCACAAAAATTTTTTGTTCATTCCAAAATTCAACAGATGGTGTTGGTGTTGTACATAGTACAATAATCTTCTTAAAAAATAGACTTCACTGTGATTCTCGGCAGTGATGAATCCTATTATTTTAATCCACAGTGCCATGCCACCGATTGTTGATTGTTTGCTTCAATTGCACTAACAGGCTGATATGGTCCAACTTTTTATGCTGAACTAATTAAAATGTCCAGAGCTGATCACAGTTGAAAGTCAAGGTGATTAGCGTTAATACAGGCAATTTGGAAATGTCAATTAGCCTAATCTGCATAACTTTGGACTGTGGGTGGAAACCGTTTCGGGTTACTTTGCTGTAACCCTGTTCCCTGAAAAGGCGGGAACGAGATGCTGCGTGAAAACGCTATGGGAAACATCTTGTCATGTTGCCGGTTGTGAAGCATGCGTGTATAAACACGCCAAATTTTGACCTATATAGCCTCGGTCAGGTGATGTCATCTGATGAGACGCACCTGGAAGGTTATAAATAGGAGTGAACCGGAAACATTCCTCAGATTGATTTGTCTGAACGGACGTCCGGTCTCACAGGCAGTGCGGCATTGGGATGCAGCATCTCATTCCTGCCTTTTCAGGGAACAGGGTTACAGCAAAGTAACCCGAGACGTTCCCTTTCAAAGGCTCCATTCGATAATGCGTGAAAATGCTATGGGAACGAGAATACCAACGCCGCCGCACTGCAAGTGTCTGGACCCCAAGGTTGTGTAGCGTGTGCGCATAAGGCCGAGAAGGTCTCAGAACTATGCCTGGGCAGCTAACTCGGGGACAGTGAGCATGGAGTAGCATGAACATCCAGATTTTAAATATAAGAAATGTGTGCGGGGAGGTCTAACCCTGAACGCATGCGCCTCATAGGAGAGGGCAGTATGCATCCCTCACCCAGTATAGTGGCGCTCTGACTTACGCCACTGGCTGGTGTGGTGGACGTAAATCTGAAGAGCAAGTACTGGACAGTAAGTGAAGTTTTTCCTGCTCCGAGGCTGTAAATGGCGGAGAACAGAAGGCTTCAAAACAATGCGGTTAGGTGCATCCTGAGGATACTAGGCCACAAGCCCGAGGACAGGCTTTCCTGCAGAAACTCCAGCACTGAAGCAATTCGGCAGTGGACTGGGTCTACCTGCTTAGCAACACTTGCTGCAGGGGCATACCTCTTGCTAGTGCAATAGATCAGGCAATCCCCTGGTTGAAAGAGCCCTGATTCCTAGAGGCGAAGTGAGCCCACGCGCCTCATAGGAGAGGGGAAAGCATCTACTAGGTGTAGGGGCGGCCGCCCGCTAGTGACGGCCCCCAGAACATGTAAAAGCTGCTCTGACCTACACAACTATCTGATGCAGTGGACATAGATCTGAAGAGCACGTGCTGGACACAGTAAGTGAAGTCTCTCCTGCTCTGAAGCTGTAAACGCGGAGAACAGAAGGCTTCAAAAACAATAGGGTGCATGTTGGGCTTATGGAACTTTCGGAAGATAGCTGAGAAAGGATGCAGTTACGTACATCCTGAGAGTACTAGGGCACAAGCCCGAGGACAGAAACTCCAGCACTGAAACAATTCGGCAGTGGACTGGGTTTACCTGCTTAGCAGACACTTCCTGCAGGAGAATACCTTTTGCTAGTGCAATAGATGAGGTGATCCCCCAGGTTGAATGAGCCCTGATTCCTAGAGGTGAAGTGAGCCCACGCGCCTCATAGGAGAGTGCAATAGCATTTCTCATCCAAAACATGTAAAAGCTGCTCTGACCTACGCCACTAGCTGATGTGGTGGACGTAAATCTGAAGAGCAGTAAAAGGCGAAGTCTATCTTGCAAGGCAAGAGGTCCACCTCTGCTACATGAAATCTCTCCCAGATTGACTGACTACTTCGGGGTGGGGTTTCCATTCCCCGTGTGTCAGAGATAGACTGGACAGTACTACTGATCCCACATTCATGCTGGGATGTAAGTCGCCCTGAAACAGAAACATGGTGCTATTAGCGGTGCAAGCACAGTCCGCCCTGGCGATTAATATATGAGACTGCCATAGTGTTGTCCCGCACTAGGACATGGCAGCCTCTCAACTGCTGGAGGAAGTGCTTTAGGGCCGGCAATAGAGCCATCATCTCGAGGCAATTGATGTGCCGCGCAAGAAGATGGCCTCTCCAGCTCCCTTGGGCTGGAAGATCATCTAAGACTGCACCCCAGCCTGTGAGGGAAGCATCTGTCGTTAGCATCTGCGATGACAAGACGAACTTAGAGTTGGGACCCAGAGTAGAAACCGGGGTCTGAACCACATAGGAAGGGTACGAAGCACCTGGCGCGTAACCCTTATTGGGGACTGGCTCTAGTGAAATCCCCTGGTTCTTAGCCACAACTTGGAATGCTCTCATGTGCAGAATGCCCAAAGGTGTCACCGTGGATACAGCTGCCATGAGAGCTAGGATCTCTGAAAGTGATGGTCACTTTCTGGTCTAGCTTGTTTTCCTTGAGGGTGTTGAGAATGGGTTCGACACGAGTGGGAGACAGCTGTGCCCGCTTACGATCGAATCCCATATGGCACCCAATGTGTTGTCCTCTGAACAGGAAAGAGCACGCTTTCGTGGCGTTGGGTCTCAATCCTGAGAAACGGAGATGAGCTAGGACGAAGCGCTAGCTACCGGATGCCCTGGGACTCTCATAAGAGCCAGGACTAAATCCATGCATTTTGAATATGTGCGGGTGAGCTAGACCAATGGAATACTGGTAAGCTTCGCCCAGAAAGCGAACCTCAGGAACCTCCTGTTTTGTGGCAAAATTTCTATATGAAAGTAAGCATCCTTAAATTGATTGTCAGAAATCAATCGCTTGGTAGGATTTGAGAGCAATCACTTTGACAGTCAACATTTGAAGCTGTATTTATTTGATTTTCAGATCCTTTTACATTTAGGCATTTGGCAGACGCTCTTATCCAGAGCGACTTACAAAAGTGCTTTAAAGTTTACATCACTGGATACATACTTACACTGGGTTAACTAAGTTAATAACTACTGTTAGTGCCATTAGTCCAACACAACTGGGAAGAAGGATTTATTTGTACATTTTATTTTTTTTTGGGGGGGGTAGGTTAGTCCTTGAGTTGTCTTGAGTCATCGTTTAAAGATAGTCAAAGTCTCTGCTGTACGGACATCTAGAGGAGGTTCATTCCACCACCTAGGTGCCATAACAGAAAAGAACCTGGATGAATGCCGCCCTCGATCCCTGAGAGATGGTGGGATGAGGCGAGCAGTTCTGGAGGATCGGAGGGAACGTGGTGCAGTGCCTGGTGTGGTAATAGCAAAGAGGTAAGTGGGTGCTGGGCCATTTTTAGCTTTGTAGGCAAGCATCAGCGTTTTGAATTTGATGCAGGCAGCTACAGGAAGCCAGTGCAGGGAGCAGAAGAGCCTGTAAAATCAAAAAAATTGGACGCCGCCCCCGTTCCTCTTGGGGGGGAGGGGTGGATGTGTTAGATCCTGAAACATGGCAGGATAAAAACAATGAGCTAACAGCTTATTGGAGGCTGGTTGTTGCCCGAAACACCAGTGGTGGCGGAGCAAGAACACCGACCTCCTGGGGGTGCCAGGGAGAACACTTCATTCGTTTGAAAGGAATTCTGGGTACCTCTCCCTATTGGGGGGGCCACCCCCATTTTTTTTCCAGTCTGACCACTTTTGAGGTGGATAGTGCAACGCCCCAACCTTTACGAGCGGGTGCCCGTCTCAAAAAACACCCTTTTTACACCTTGCCCGAGTCCGACGCGTTCGAGACTGGGTGGCCGACAATCCCGACTTTTGAGCACGGCGGGTAGGGAATTTCCCAAAAGCGTGTTCGTATTACTTCGCCTCAGAACCTAGTGGCGACTGAGTTAACAACATCGCTAAACAGGCCGGAAGGCGAGATAGGGGCATCAAGGAGGAATGCACAATCCTATCCTTGATGCGCCTGAGATTCAGCCACAGGTGCCTCCTGCGAAAACCATATCAGCCGTAAAACGGCCGATAGCACGAGCCGTCTGCTTTGTTGCATGAAGAGACAAGTCTGTAGCTCGGCGTAATTCCAATACGCCTTATCTTGAAGAGCCCCGCCAGTACTCAAGTCTCTCAGCAGGCCAGCCTGGTAGGCCTGCAAAACCGCCATGGTGTGCAAAGGAGCCCCAAGCTGACCTGCTGCCTGAAAAGCTTTTCCCTCCAGGGAAGATGAAGGTCTACACAGCTAGAAATGAAGTATAAGCTTTCCAGGAAGGATGATGTCCCAGGAGAGAGAGAGCCTGTGAAGCGTCTCTTCTATTTGGGCGTCATCATATAACCCCGTGCTTCCACATCAACTATATCTAAATAAGTTGATGGCAGGAAAACACGGGATGAATACAGCTTACTCCATGAAAGGGTTAACTCATATGGAGATAGCTAAGAAAGGGGAGAGAGCGTCGTTGAGGCTCCGCCCACTGGCCACCCGACAGAACCTGCCGTCTAATGTTTTTAAGTGCTTAAGGCTATTTCCATCTCCGCGGAAGCAAGAAAGGAATTCCCGTGATGAGAACGCGAAAGAAAGGAGCTTACCTCAGTCTCCCGCAGCTCTGTCAGATGCATGAGTTTTAAACCAGGAATGCGCGGCGGCTCGAAGCTTCTCAAGGAATGCGAGGCGCGCGCAGCACTTAATCGAAGCAGTAAAGTGTAGAGATCGAACTCCGATATGGATTATCACACACGGAGGAATATCTAGTTTAAACTCCGCCATATTGGTGAGTTAAACACTTTCTTATTTTGCTGGTTTAAACACAACCACGCTCAACACAACAAGGTGAAGACAAAGAATCTGAGGAATGTTTCCAGGTCACTCCTGTTTATAACCCTCCAAGTGCATCTCATCAGATGACATCACCTGACCGAGGTTATATAGGCCAAAATTTGGCGTGTTTATACACACATGCTTCACAGCTGCTGTTCTGTCGATTTTTGCTGCCTTGTCGAAAAATGCTACCGTAGCACATATCGATAGCAGAGCCTGTCGATTTACGCTACCACATCACTACAACTACACTGTGGACGTTAAATCTTATGTTTTTGATTAAATTTATGATAATGCTAATAAATACAATCAACTCTTCTAATATCACATGCATAAGCATTTATGTATGGACTACTCTGTGCACTGAATAGTGCTGCACACATATGATAACCACAATATATTCAAGGATACAAAAAGATATAAACGTAGGTGTTTAAATTTGAGACACTGAAGGTTAAGGCTCATTCACGAAAATTTATGGAGAAACTCAAATGTTTCGGTCAAATTAAGCAAAGGAAAACGGTTTAAACTCACCACTTACCGAAGTCTCAGCACCAAGGTAGTATGGATTTATGGGTGTGGAAACAGTGTGCAAACTTGTGGGACTGCGCATGCGCAGATCAGATAGTTAGCAAAACTCGATGGGTAGCATTTTTCAATTGAACACCGGCAATATGACAAGATTTTCACGCAGCATCGAGTGGAGCCTTTGAAAGGGAACGAAGTACCCGGAGGAACCGACCAAGCATGTGAAGAACATACAAACTCCATGCACACAGAGGCTGGAGTAGAACCCGGAGGTCAAAACAACTAAGCCACTGTGCTGCCAGAGAAATATTAAATATACTTAAATATGAAATCACAAGCCATTTCATATTTAAATTCTAATTACTCATTTATAAAAATCCAACTCCAGTGATTTACATTTGCATAATTCTACTATACAAATACTCACACTGTTATGTGTTCTTGTTATTGCGGCTGATTGGTCAAACACAGTCACATGGTAGACCCACCAGCTGCATTTCTCTGGCAAAAATAAAGAATATCTAATGCGTAGAATAAATGGTAAGAAAAGTAACGAGTCTGTCATGACTCTAGTACAGTTGTAAGTGCCATATCGCACTTGTTATGAATTTGTTGTTGTGTTTATTTTATTTTATTTTACTTGCTGTTATTTCATTTATTCTACCTTGTTCTATTCATTAGTAAAGCATTAAGCATTAAGTTTGTTACATACAGATGTCGCCCTTAAAACCCTGCGTGTTTTCCCGCGGGATGCCGCAATTTAGCGTGCGGCGTGCCGCGTCTTGCCGGAGGCAACATTCGGGAATTTTAAATAAATGTGTTGCGCTTCACTGAATATCCGCCAGATGGCGCATGGAAGGACTTTATCTAAAAGCCGGACCAAGTACAACAATGAATGTAAGGACGCGGATGAACAGTGCTGAAGCGAACATGAATTTTATTTTGTTTTATAATAGATCTTTCATGATGAATGAGTGTATATGTGCTTCACATTATCAAACACAGGCAAAGGAGACAGAAATTATTGAGGGATCCACTGAAAAAAGTAAACCTAGTTTAATGTGTTTTTTTTCTCATTCCATTAGTTAAAAAAATAATTTGCTCTTTTTAACTGAAGTGTCTAATTTATGCTTATGGGTGAATCTTTTTTTTTTTTTTTTTTTTTAGTATAATGCTGTTTACAGCAGGAAACCAAAGTGAAATATTTCATTTTGATCAAGGTACTCTTATTAGGTTGAGTGTGATTTGCGCATGCGCAGTCTTTAGACCATAGTTTTGCCGGTATAATTTTATTTCCGCCTCAAACCGGAGCATGACGTTGAAACAAGTAAGGAAGGATATCAGAACCTGTATTTCAGTTACTGTTAGTTAAAGCCCCTGATTAAACTTAAATCTAATCCATTCACAAAGGACATTTCTGCTTCAAACCGTGTCTCATGACGCAGCATTTTCACGGACTGAATCACATGCGGGTGGATATTCTCAAAGAAAACTCCTTTAAACCAGGTAAGAAAGCAAACTCATGTCATTTCTATGTTAAATGTATCTCTTCTATGAGCAAATTCATGATTTATGTCAGGAACAACTACTTTGTAGATTGAGTTTTGTGTCCGTGTTTGCTACTGTAGCTAAAACCACCTATATTACCTGCATTAGCATTAGCTAACTAACGTGGTGATTTTCAAAAACACCGGAGTTTATACAGTAAGTCAGCGGCGCCGAAGAAAATAATTATATTTAAGTACCGTTGGTTAACGATGTAAAAATTTATAGGAAAGTGACGTAAACATAGAACAAGCTAATTTGGAGTGAGTGCTGTTTGTAGTGTACTGCTTTCTATACTTTATACACACTGTAATTAAGATTTGCTAACATAAGAACTTGAGCCAGTCCAATTTTTGTTTTTACCTTTTTTTTTTTTTTTAAAGATCAGTAATGAGTTTCTGAGAATTATATCTGCTCCACTTCAAGCAAGATTACTGGTTTCCTTGGACAAGCAACACTACAAACTAATTGAGATCATCAGAAACTAGGGAGGAACCCGTCAAAGAGAAGACCAGAGATATAATCTTCATCTTCAAGTTCTTGATCTGGTATGTATGGTACGGTTCAGGACCAGGGAGGGAGCCGGAGACAGCAGAACAAAGAGATGATATTGCCAGCACCAGCACAGGGAGCACAGTTTTTAGTTTAGATCTCATGTTTCCATTTTATTGTATGTTGATGGCTTGACTGTAAACAACAAACAATGCAATAAATGTATAAAAAATATATATATTTATTGTCTCTTTCCAGGACCAGGCATATCGTTCAATTATTTTTTGGCCAAATAGGCAGTCGTAACAAGAGGTGAGGGCGCGCGCGTCATCACATGTGCTTAGCCGACTCTGCGTTCACCGTAAACTTCAATATACATAGACGTTTATATTTTTGTTTATTTGTATATGTATGTTATTAATTTTACTTTTTTAGAGATTGTATGTGCGTGCACGGAGAGTATGTGTTGATAAGTTTATGTGGATAAGTTGATAAGTGTATCAGAAAGCATTAAAATGTTCATTTGAATTAAAATGACACACACACGTCTGTGTATACAGTATATCAATTACATATATATCAATTTCATTAGTTCGTTCATTCTATTTGAAGCTTCAGATGTTTTTTTTTTTTTTTGGTTTGGTTAGATTAGTTCTGAACTCGCTTCCTTGAAACTATCGCTAAAACAATGACACACACACATAGACACACACACACACACACTCCCCTGAGCCCTCGGGAAACATCCAATCACCGTCGGTATACAAATGAGTCAAGACGCAGCCTAACGTGGTGTCGTGTCGGATTTCAGTGGTCACGGAGTGGGAAGACTTTGAAGAAGCTGCAGTGACAGCTGAGCAACTTCACTTTTCCGTTTACCTCTGAGGAAAAAAAGCTGTATTTTGTTTGTTTATGTCTAGAATTTTTATAGTAGTAAGAGAGAGTTATAGTTTGGTCTGTATTGTTGTTCGCACCCTTGTAGAGAATAAATAAATGAATAACACCTTCATATCCCCTCTCAAGAGTGTCATAGTCCATTGTTAGTTTTAATGATCTGGCTGAAACTAATTATCACTACATAAGTACCCTAACACCATTGATCATGAGTCTCAGCTGAACCTAATTCTATACTTGTAACAGAAAATGTAGATGCAGATTCCAAATGTGTATTCATATAATAGATAGATAGATAGATAGATAGATAGATAGATGTGTGTGTGTGTAGGCTCTACGCAGGGGCAAGAGAGGGCAGCGCACCCTTAAATGTCTGCACATGTTAATATATTCCTAAAATGTCTATATTACAAGTTGATGAACTGATCTGCGGTAGCGATGACGTCACAGTCCGACAGCTTTAGAATGATGTTTGATCAGGTCTACTATATATTCTGAACATAGAACTGCAAAATGTCTGATACAGTACTTTGGGGGAAACAAAGACTTAAACTGTTAAGTAATAACATTATTAATAACAAATATGTAATAGTTTTGATATTTGAATTTTTTTTATTTTAATGTAAAAGGACTATAGATAGAGACTTATAAGCAGCTGGTGTATCCGGGTTGTTTAATGAACTTTAAGCAAAAAGACAACATGTATTCATCTGTTTTATATAAATTACTGTTTTAACTTTGACTAGTTTTGGAAGAATAAATTGAATTGTTAAAGTCATGTTTTGCGTGTTTTAATTTTGGGGGATTGTTTGGGTATTTAAAAATTGTTTAGTTGAACCAACAACTTCAATGGGCAAAAAATGGGACACAACTTTGTTTTAAATAGTCAAAGAGTTGGGCTGAAAATAATAATTATTGATCATAGAAACAAATGAAACCAGTTAAACACTTGATTATATGTATTTGTGATTGTGACCCATAATAATTTTTTCTCAGTATAAATAAATGTTTTGGGTTTTAAGAACTCCAAAAGAGCAACGACAAACTTGGTATTCTCCATTGAGGTTTCACCTTCCACTCCTGGTGTTAATTGCTCTGTGTGTGCGTGTGTGTTTTTGGCGGGGGGATGGGTGTGTGTGTTTTCGGCTGTTCAGCAGTTCTAAACACAAGCACAGTTTTTGTCCTTAACTAAAATACTTCAATACGTTAATAATGAATTTATTTTGTTGAATAAGGTAATAAGCGATATTTAAACCAAACCAGTAAGTTAAGTAAGTGTTCCATACATTAAAGTACTGTGTATAACCAAGTGCCCTAGCAAAC